>CADEHL010001055.1:443253-460675 GCA_902827135.1 Harpagifer antarcticus
GGCCTCTCTCATCTTTTTAAGTGGGAGAACTTGCACAATTGGAGGCTGACTAAATACTTTTTTGCCCCACTGTACAACCAATAATAATGTTGAATCTTACTTGTGAAAAGTAATCCCCCGACTCCTGTTCGCAATCGTCTGCCGATTTGCGCAGCAATACGCCGCACAGTGCTCTGGCATCTTGAAACCTCTGCTGTCTATGGGTAGAATGTCTGTACAATATGGGTAGGATGACCGGTCCAAGATGGTGGCCGTATTTCTTGCGCCCCAGCAGCCAATGTGGCGTCTACTCTTTATATGTCTATGATTTTAGCTGCAATGCACGTTGGGAAGCCTGTGTTTATGCGATGTGAAAAAAAAACATTTAGTGGCACCAGATTGCTCAGTTTCCATTTCAATTGCAGACTATTCCAAGACAGAGGAGCTGCGCATCTAAAAGCTATCTTCCCTAAGACAGTCCTAGCAGTTGGCACATTTAATAAAAACACAGCATGCGATCTCAGGCAGTAGCCACTTACAATTCGCCGTGAGATCAGGGAGCAGATGTAAGATGTAAGTTCACCCAAATCCCCTAATAGTCAGGGGTTTTGGGTGATGGGAGACACATCTATGGAATCACAATTTCAATAGCTACCATTAAATGACGGATATACCTTTCTGTCTTGTTTTATGGTTGCTTGTATTACCCTCAGATAGTGGTTTGCTTAAATAACTAGTGACATTTTAATAAATATTGCAAAAAAGGGCTCCAAAAAAGGACATAATATAACCTGGCCGGCTTAGCCCGTGTGTATTTCTCTCAGACGCTCTTCCGTTTACTTGTTTAATAAAGAAAAACAAATGGACGGTAGATACACAGATTTTACAAGTACGGTATTTGTGTTTACGGTAATAGTGTTTAAACTCTAAAATGAAACACAGTAATATGTAATTACTTTATTTTTGTTACAGCGGTAGTGTTATAGCTGTAAAATAAAACACAGTAATTTCCAAGCATTGTATTTTTGTTTAAAGGTGGGGTAGGTAAGTTTGAGAAACCGGCTCGAGATACACTTTTTGTTATATCTATGGAATGCTCTTAACATCCCGATAGCAATGAGTATCTGAAGTGCTTTGACAAAAAATCCATAAAAAAATGTCATCTGTGGAAGCCTTAGTACTGTAAAAAGCACGACCAATCATCTGAGCCGGCCCGGCTAAAGTAACTGGATGGCCTACCTGCCTGTCAGCCTTCCATCTGTGCACTAACTTATCTCGTGCCCTCATTGGTCATGTGCGCGTTCGTGTGTGTTTGGAGGAGGGGCTCTGTGAGGAAGTGGCAAGATTTTTTCTGGCTGTGGCCGCTGTCACTACCCAATCTGCCGCCCTCTGCCCGATCTGCAGTGCGCATGTGCGAGATGGTCCGCCATATTGGACAACTACGTACGGCAACCCAAGATGGACACTTGACACAGTGGCTTTTGGCAAAGCTGAAAAATAAAACTCGAGAGAGAGATGAGTTATTGTTATTACAACGTGACTTCACTATTTAACAACTCTTTTATTGGGTTCTTTTATTTGGGGTTAAGTACATTGTCAGAATAAGTGAGGAATGAATTTAACTTCTGTTAGACAGCTATATGCCATACATTTTTGCATACATTCACAGTAAATATTTATACAGTATGATATGATTTTGTTTGGCCTTCATTGCAAATCATGGTGAACTCACAAGGACAACACATGGAACAGTACGCTACTTTGAAACCAGTGCTGTATCAGAATACAGATAAGATAGGAGAGCATTGGAAGGTAGACTCATTTCAAGGTCAACATTATGTGCTGTATCTACTCTGTAGCATGAGGTTGGTGTCAGTTCACACAATACCTTTTCCTTTATTCAATCATTCTTTTGTTTGATTTTCTCTCACATATTCGAGAACACTATCTAGTATCCAGTCCTTCACTTCAATAAATCTTTCACAGGAATCTTTTCTAGCAGCAATAACTACTATTAACACAATAACTTACATAATGGCTGAATATGGAGTTGATGTAATTTTTTACCTTCAGTTTTACTGAATTGTTGACATTGGACAATCTGCGGATTTACGGTAACCTTGTTTCACCAAAACACAACATTCTGATAAATGTATCACCTTTATTGATCATGCAGGTAAATAAGTCACTGCAGTTGAGCAGGAGTTTCAAGGCTGAACGGACTGAACAGTTCCTTCCAGGTAAATGTTGGTTTATCTCAGCCTTGTGATTATCATTCTGTCTCCCTGCTCTCGTGACCTTTTGTATCTCTCTTGCTCTTCTATCTCAGACCTTTCCTGTCCTTCCTGGTAAAACAAGGTGTCTGCATTGCCAGCTGACGTACGTACCAACACAGATCAGACCTGGATCATATAATGTCAGGCCAGCTTCTATTTGATGTCAGCAATAATTACTCATCTCCTACAAGTCCTAAATATCCAGATTGTTTGGTGGAATAGCTGTGAACCCTGAATCATGCAGAGCTCATTTTTAATGTCGTTTTTTGTCAAAGGTGCAAAGTTCGGAATACTCGGATTAACAGATAAGAAAATGGAAACTGTCAAACTAATACAACAGCTTCTCTGTCACCCTCAACCTTGACCTTGAAACAGTTACTTAGCTGCATTGGGATGGGATAATAAATAACACACTTTATCAGCATTTATAACATAGCATTTTAAACCGCAATCAGGTATAGTAAGGCTCCGCAGGTATTGCCAAGTTCACAAATCCACTGAGGACAGTTGCAATTACACATTGTCTTGGATTAAACTGCATGTTTCATTATCACACACACACACACACACACACACACACACACATGCATACAGTGCAAAAACACTGTCTGCTATCCATGTGAACTTGTCAATACTAATGATGAGACAGTTGTGTATGATATATCAAGATGTTTGAATGAACTTGTTATGTAACTGATCCAACAGTTATGTAACTGACCCAACAGTTATGTAACTGACCCAACACCATGTCATATATCCAGCCAGCTATCTACATGTTGTCTGTTTGGCAGAGATGACTGTGTCAGGGGTTACTAAAGTTCTTTTGTTCACCAATTACAACAGTAACCTTTGCTGTGGAGCACTCTGGGGAGCTGATATCACAATATGAACGTGATAAGAGAGAGGAGATATTCATTGAAAAGCTAAATGTTTTTTTGTTAGACTTTGAATGGAACCATGAATGCTATTCAACAAACCACTAAGTGTTAGGGCTGTGCAATTAATCGTATTTTAATCTCGATTACGATTTTGGCTTGCAACGATTACAGCAAATAAGCTCCTGCCCCCCATCCTCTGTATTTGCACCCTGTTCCTGATGAACTCGTCTCCTGAATAAACCTTCCTTTCTTAAAACCTAGTCCCACTATTCTCCCATAACCTGCATAGTTTCAGCTGTTGACTGACGCCAGATACACTTAGGACAAGTGAATAAGCTATATCATTTAGACAGATTTGAACTACAGTTCTCCTTTGAAGTAATAAACAATATATATATATATATATATATATATATATATACAGCATCAGAGCCGGGGACACCAGCAGACTGAATAAACTATTAAAGAAAGCTGGCTCTGTCGAAAGCTGGCTCTGTCATCGGCATCAAGCTGGACCCTTTTGAAGCTGTGGTGGAGTGGGGGACACTGAACTATTACCCATCATGGATAGCCCCCCCCCCCTCTCCCCCGGGCTGGCAGACAGCGACTTGTTCTTTAACAGTGATTAACAATGATCCAGCTTTACTGTCACAAGGAGAGATACTTGAAGTCATTCCTGCCAACAGCTACAACAACTCTCCTCTGGCTAGCTCAGAACTCACAGCTGCATAGTCCTGAAGTTTCTTTTCAAATAAACACTTTCCCAATTTGAGATCAATATAAGTACATATGATCTGATCTGACCTGTCCTGTCCTCACGGTCTGCACTGCAGCCACTACAAGTGCTCAATTACATTAATTATGTCCACAGCGGTTTTACCCTTTAACCTAACCTGGTAACTACCTTTCAAAATCGACTAGTTCACTAACATTTTCGAGACTGCTACCTACTTTCACAACATCTGCAAACTGGAGAAGAGGCGATATTTGGGCCTAAACCTTGAAGGGAGTTTCACATGTGCCAACACCTCCATCACTGTCAGGTATTTCAAATCTCCAAATGCTTTGGATTTACAGACTATTCATTTTCTCCATTAAGACGAATACATCTTTACTTTATCACTCCATCAAAGTGTGGTTTGTTATCATTAAACATCACGTTTGATGATAACAAGATGACTTGTCACAACACATGCTCATCTCTGCTCACACACACACACACACACACACACACACACACACACACACACACACACACACACACACACACACACACACACACACACACATACATACACACACAGACACACACAGAAGCTCAACAGGGACCTTGACACTATTTACCAACCGAGCACTATCGAGATACAGCTCCTTCAGGTATCTATGTCCATGGACTCGAGTCAAGGCCATCTCACACACACACACACACACACACACACACACACACACACACACACACACACACACACACACACACACACACACACACACACCACACACACACACACACACACACACACACACACACACACACACACACACACACACACACATAAACACACAAACACATTTGCACGCAATCCTACTTCTAGGGAAGTCCTTAATCTAGCACGTCATCATCTGAGTTGAAATGTCATTCACAACAGAACACCTTCTGTTTTTTTTATTCCGCAAAACTCAAATATTAATATAACATTTTGAGTATTTCTATTACACTTAAAATACTCATTTTTGTTGCATAACTATATGGTATGAACATTCCAATTGATGCATGAGGCTGACTCGGCGATGATGTCATTCCTCTCCAGTGATTCCGCCCTCGGTTCCTCCCTAAGTGACAATGCAGGTATAAAAACATGCCACACTGTGCCTGTCATCACACTGAAGCAACACGGCTCAAATACAGGCTGCTTGCACAACTTGCAGCGATTCTAGGGAACAGTTAGTGTGATCTTTGGAGTTGTAATCGTGGGTAGGGAGCCTCCTCAGAGTGTTGGATCTTCCTCGTCATTAATATCATCAACATGATAATAAGCATGGCTCTGATCTGGGCGGTAGTGGTGGGATTGTGCTGCCTTCTGTGGCTTGCTGTGGGCATACGGCGCAGGTAAGAGAACACATGTTGGGTGCATTGTCTTTAGGGCTTTCTTTTGTAGCTTATTGTATTATTCTTACCCATCACTTTACCAGCATGTTTTTTTGCTGTGGAAGAACAGATGCATAAGGCCATCTTTGCTTACCAGTGTGGAGTACATACGTGTGTGTCCAGTGTACAAATGCTTTTCTATTGATTATTTGACAGTATATTGTTGATCACAAACAGTTTAACAACAGGCTCAGCTGCTGGAGGCAAACTGTAGTCAGATTTACTAAATCTGAAAAAAATTAAATAAAAATGTTGTTCACTAGACTAGAGGATAATTTAGAGTCTAAATCCCCAAATCTATTTCTACAAACCAGTCTAGTGTCTACATTGTAGACGTTAAGGCTGATATTTAACTACAGCATCATTGCTGGAAATGTGATTGTTTGGTGGCTCAAGGTTAAACTTTCAGGAAACTGGGCTCATTGAGACGGTCTGAATGAGTAAGCTTTTATGTATTTAGAAGAGGCATATTATAAAACTATTAATTTGCAGAAACCTCTCTGGCTTCTAACTGGTTTGGATATCATTTCAAACAGGGTGCCCCAATCACATTTCAAACTCAAATAATCAATGTGTTTTTGTCTGTATGACAGTGTCTGGTTACTTTTGGCAATTTTCTTAGTCTTAGTCAAGGCAGTTTTTTCTGATTTTATGGATAAAATAGATTTGGAACAAAACACTAATAAGCCACTTTAAGGTTAAATCACTTTATCTGAATGTAATCAGTAATACTAAGAAGCAAAATTAGCAGAACATCTGTAAAAACTCTCATTAATTATTACCTTAAATACATACAATCTTCATGTCCTCGGTCTGTCAAGACAAACAGCTGATATGCAATACAAGCTGTTTGAACTTCCCTCACAAACAGTTAGCTTTAACTGAATATTGTCTGCCATCTCTTTCTTGCCAATGCCCACAGGCAGCCCGGTGAGCCTGCGGTGGAGAACGGCTTCATCCCCTACCTGGGCTGTGCTCTGCAGTTTGGGGCAAACCCTCTTCAGTTCCTCCGCAGCCGCCAAAAGAAATATGGTCATATTTTTACCTGCAAGATCGCGGGCCAGTACATTCACTTCCTGTGTGACCCCTTCTCTTACCATTCAGTCATCAAACAGGGAAGACACTTGGATTGGAGGAAGTTCCACTTTGCAACATCTGTGAAGGTACTGGATTTCATAGTTAATGTTCATACTATTTTTTCAGGATATGTTTCTTCCTCAATAGAGAACTTTTCCATGCTTATACTAGTCAGTCCTTCCATGGTCTTAAAGCTCTCCCTCTTACCCTCACAGGTGTTCGGCCATGACAGCTTTGATCCTCGCCATGGCCACACCACAGAGAACCTTCACCAAACCTTTTGAAGACCCTGCAGGGGAGGCTCTGCCCTCTCTGATAGAGAGTATGATGGGCCACCTCCAGGACGTCATGTTGAAGTCGGACAAACTCAGCCCCAGCAAGGACCACTGGGATGTGGATGGCATTTTTTGCTTTCTGCTACAAGGTCAGTAATTTGACTTTGTATTTGAAGCATAATAGGTCATTAAGACACTGCAAGCGGTAGGCTGCTTTCTGGTTTGAAGTGCCATCATTTATTTATGGTCTCTGCATACCCATACTTACCCACCGTGCCCTACATTTCTGACTTGAAAACCGTGGTTCCAAACTGTCCTAAGTTGTTTCCTTCTGTTCTGCTCTCCTCCAGGTGATGTTTGAGTCAGGCTACCTGACTCTGTTTGGTAAAGAGCTGGGAGAAGACAAGATTCAGGCTCAGCAGGAAGCTCAGAATGCCTTGGTACTCAATGCTTTGGAAAACTTCAAAGAATTTGACAAGATCTTCCCTGCGTTGGTGGCAGGCCTACCTATCCATGTGTTTAAGAGCGCCCACAGTGCCAGAGAGGTGAGAGAGCTTTCCCCACAACTATCAAAGGAAGCATTGATAACATAGACTTCCTTGAACTGATGACATCTTTAGCAGTTTAAGCTTTCCATATAACCTCAGGTATTTCCTTTCTGTAATTATTCTTTTCAAATGTACAGAAACTAGCAAAGACCATGCATGCTGAAAACCTGTCCAAGAGGGAGAATGTGTCTGATCTGATCTCTATGAGGATGATCCTGAATGATTCCTTGTCTACCTTCAATGACGTAAGCAAGTCTAGGACCCATGTGGCTCTGCTCTGGGCTTCTCAGGCTAACACATTGCCTGCCACCTTCTGGAGTCTCTTTTATTGATCAGGTACTGACAGTCCTGCTTTTCTCTGTGTGCACAGTAGACACAATAGATTGCTTGAGCACAAGATGTTGAGAGTTCTGATCTTTCTGAACAGAATGACAGCTTAACCATCATCTTCCTGTCAGTTAAATGTCACATGTGATTTCTCAGGAGTCCAGAAGCTATGAAGGCAGGTCGTGAGGAAGTGCTGAAAATTCTGGAGGATTCAGGTCTGACGGTTTGACCCTAGCAACCCAACACTCAACCTGACCCGGGACCAGCTGGAACAAACATGCCTGTTCTGGGTAAGATTCCATAGATAACTGGAAAATAGAAGTTGCTTGATTTAAGCCTTGCAATGCCTACACATATAAACCATTTTCTTCAAATCCAATTTCCATTTCATGAACCTAATGTGTCTCTTTCTGTCTATTTTCTGTCTATAGACAGCATCATAAAAGAAAGCCATGCGTCTTTCCAGTGCTTCAATGAACGTCCGTGTTGCCAAGGAGGACTTCTTGCTTCACCTTGACAACCAAGAGGCATACCGCATCAGGAAAGATGATGTGATTGCTTTATATCCACCCATGTTGCACTTTGACCCAGACATCTATGAGGATCCCTATGTAAGAGCCCTTACTACATAATAAAGAGAAAACTCTCTTCCAGGAAGTAATTATAGTTTGTGTGGCCCCACTGAACCCCTGTCTATCTCTCTTCTCTTCAACACACAGGAGTTCAAGTTTGATCGTTTCCTGGATGAGAACGGTCAGGAGAAAGTGAACTTTTCGCGCAACGGCCGGCGACTGCGTTACTTCAACATGCCCTTCGGCTCTGGGGTCACCAAATGCCCTGGCAGATTTTTTGCTGTGTATGAGATCAAACAGTTTCTGACTCTGGTGCTGTCCTACTTGGACATGGAACTGTTGGACCCTGCTACCCAAGTCCCGCCCCTTGACCAATCACGAGCTGGTCTGGGAATCCTGCAGCCTACCTACGATGTGGACTTCAGATACAAGCTTAGGTACACCTGCTAGGCTCTTTGTTCAGGCAGAGTGATTTAAGAACATAGTGTACATAATGTATATTTAACAGTGTTAATGGAGATGTCTTTATGTATATGTAAATAGATTGAATGATATATTGTTTATGCATTTTGTTTGCCACTGTAGGACATATATCCTGCACATATGGATGAATCCCATACAGTTTACACAAGTATAAATGGGTGAAACATACAAAACACTGGTGACTGGAAGTTCCCTTTCTACACTTTTGATACATTTTCCCTTCTCATGCCCTAGGAAGGTCTGTCACAGCAGCATTCTGCAGTGAACCAAGTCTTCATTACCGCTTTAGCTCATCTATTCTGCCACAGTGCTTCTCATTCACAAATTGCTGACTAGACTCTTCTCATTTTATCAATGAATGGATATTACTGTAATCAGTAGCATTTACTAACCTCACCTTGAAGTAGAAGATTGAGCTTCCATCACCTTGGAGTTTGCCCTCTCAGGTTGTCTCAGTCTCACTGCTGTCACAGAAGAGCTGAGTGTTGTTCAACACAGACCTTCATATGTCACCGTCATCCACCCTCTGAGTATAATTGCTGTAAGGCCTGTTGCTCAATATTAAGATACGCTGTGGTTTGTTTGATAAGGAGAAATGAGCATACTGCATTTCTCAAGTAGCCAGCTGAAAGTGGTGACAAGCCAACAAACTGAAAGGAAATTGCAGTTTTAATGAATGTGCATGCACAAAGTGAAGAAATCAGAACATTGACATATGTGCTGCATAGCTGTCTGTAAAATGTTTATAATTAAAGAATTTGTCAGTGTTGAACCAACAAGTATGTCCAATTTCAAACAGTCCTCTTGACTTTCATTAAGTTCATTCATAGAAATGACACACGATAGTTAATGCAACTACATATTAACATGTATTAGTGTGTTCCTTCCTTATATGGGATGGAAACAAGGTCAGAACACCGCTGTAAACATGCACAGCGTTTTTCATTTAGCTCCCTGACAATCTGAAGGGTTAGCACTGAACACAAGTTCAACTACACATGTACATGCAGACAGATGATGAATCAATGCATGTGTGCACTTGTCTTTGTCCTCATGTCTCTCTCTCTAGATTTACATATTAGAGCTGCACTTGAATGCAGATCTAATATGTATGTTTTGAAAAGCAATTTGGAGGAAGCATTGCGGAGCTCTTAATCTACAGACCTATCAAAACATCTTGTTTGGTGCAGACAAACCACACCAGGATCATTATAAAAACGTTTCAGATAAAATGATAGCAAATTATGCAAAATGATCAACACCCTAATATCATGAATCATATCGCTCATGCAGAATGATTTGTCATAGTAACAGTTCAAAGGTATTTCCTAAAATGTTGTATTCGTTATTCTAGGTAGAGTGTGTCAAATCTAATGATTGAAAATGAGTTATAACCAGGCTCACAGCATGAAAACACATGATCAAACTTATTTCAAGCCGAAATAGAAGTATCTTCCCTACTCCTCTCCCCGTCATTTGAGTGTCCTTGCACAGCAACCTCTTCTTCAAACGCAGCCTTTATTTTGGTCTGAATGCTAAACCGTCTTTAACAGGATCTGTTGCACACATCATGTATTGTCTGTGTGTATATCATATCTTACAATCACCCACAACATACATAAAAGTATGTCACCTGTAAATAACACTTCTCATGCGGCTCAGAGGCTGACAGATTTGCAGAATGAGTGCTTAGTTGATGGGGGAAGAAACTGTTCAGGTGGAGAGAGGATTTGGTCCCGATGGAGTGCAGCCTCCTGCCAGAGGGGAGGGGGTCAACAGTTGGGACAAACTGTTGCTCAGGGTCCTGGAGGCGTGCAGGTCGTGGAGGGATGGCAGATTGCAGCCGATCACCCTCTCTGCAGAGCGGATGACCCGCTGCAGCCTGCCCTTATCCTTGGCTGTGGCTGCGGCGTACCAGATGGTGATGGAGGAGGTGAGGATGGACTCCATGATGGAGGTGTAGAAGTTCACCATCATCGTCTTTGGCCCCTGGATGTGTAACACAGAGGGAGCTGTGGCCTCTCAATGCAGACAGGATCTGCTCTATCTTATCTGATCAAGCGCACATTTAAATTGTCAGGACCTTTTTTGTAAAAGGTTTTTGATGTGTGTTGATTAGTTTTCTTACTGGTTCCTACATTTTGGAAACTTTTCCTGAAGCCCAAAGGCTTGCAAATGAATGGTCTCTGTGTGGGATGAACACATTTCTGTGAGATTCTAGTTCCATGCAGCTGCTTTTGTATCTTTATGGTCCTATACATGGGCCATCATTTCCACTGGGGACAGGGGGGACATGTCCCCCCCACTTTTCAAAATCCCATTTGTGTCCCCCCCACTTTTTAAATGTGTTTATTATTTTTTTTTTACGCAAGCGGTCAGAGTCACGGAGGAGCATCTGTGTGTGTGTGGCACGAGCGCATCTTGTGAGAGAGAGATAGAAAGAGAGAGAGACAGAGAGAGAGAGACCCAGCTAGCGGGGAACGTTCTCACAACTATGGCTAACGTTACCTATTGGTTCTAATAAGGTTTTAAAGAAACATTTTAATCTGATGTTCAAAGAACCTTTTTAGGATGTTTATTTGTGTTCCTATAAGGTGTAAGGTTTACTAAGACATAACGTTTTAACTTCAACATTCAGAGGATGTTTTCAGGATGTTATGAGGCCTGAGATGACAGAAGGGTTTTATAAAACGTTCCTTTAATGTGATATGTTAACAAAGGTGGAACGTTTTGCCTGCAACATTCTAAGGATGTGTTTTGGACGTTGTTGGGTAACACATTAAATATGTTCTTTATAAAACGGTCCCTCAATGTTACCTGATAACAAATGAAGAACATTTTGAAAGCAACATTTGGATAATGTTTTCAGGAGGTTATTATTTATTTATAAAATGTTCCTGTGATGCGAAATATTAACAGGGTCATGGTCAACGTCAGATGTATTTGTAGTGCGCTTTAAAAAACAAACTTGCTGCATTTGTTTGAAAAGGATGTTTAAAAGAAATCTGACGTCACCACATTTTCCTTTAAAAAAACAAAACAAGCACGTAATTCATGATATTGCACGTTTGCGTAGGCATGTCTGAGTTCCCAGCTAGACATTGTTGGTTCTAAAAACATTCTGAGAATGTTACCATTCATTGTTCTAGGAATGGTTTCATCGAGAAGTTTTATTTTGGTTCCTAGAATGTTCTTCTGAAAGGTAGGCAGGCCCGGACTGGCCATCGGGAGGACCGGGAGGTTTCCCGATGGCCTGGCCTGCTAAGTGGCCTGCTGGCCTGAGGAATTTCTTTTTTTAATGTATGTATTGAGAACGCAACGCTGCGCAAATGTGGGTCTGACTCTGCCTCACAGAGGGTGACTGGCTGTCTACATGATGTGGCCTGCCGACATGGCCACTTTCATACAGATCATACTAATGCCCTCGATTGGTCTGTGTGTGTCATTTAAGCTCGGGAGGGTGTGTGTGTGTGTGTGGCGCGAGCGAGCGTGAGAGACTGCGCGCGCACCGGTTACGTGTATTGTTGTTGTTACCATCCGGTGCTAGCTAGCTGTGCTAATGGATATAATGAGCTGTCAACAAGGTTGAGGAGAGTCCTCTCCAGTCAGACTGAGAGACTGATAACCTCAGCTCAGGTGAGGTAAAGGACTCTGAGTGTTTAGATAGTTAACTTAGTCTAAGTTCTCTGTGGGTCTCAAACGGTTTGGTCACCATTTATGTAAACACATATTTCCATTTGAAGGGGGAGTGATTCGTAAAATATGCATGAATAATAACAAAATAAAATGTTAACTAGGTGAAAAAAGGTAAAATAAACTTTATAAACTTGTTGAGAGCTAAAACTAGTCTTTGCTGCTGCCTCAAAGAGGAGCAGGGGAGAGGAGGGAGACAGGTGAGGCTGGTTCAGGAGCCCAGACACACTCACAACTATAAATAAAACCAAAAATAAATAAATAAACAAGTTTCAATGTTTTTTCATATTGGATATGGTATGTTATTGGTTATGGCCATGTACTTATGATTTTATGATTATTTAAATGTATACAGTTCTGTTTCATATGGGTGTAGTCTCTTTATTTCCCCCTCAAAGTGCACCAGATTGATGCATTTAAGTCCAACATTTAAAAAAAAAAAATCTTACCGGGGAGCATGCCCCCGGACCCCCCTATTGTTACGGTGTGTGTGTGGGAAGTAGGACCCAAATGCAGATTATAGTGACAAAATGACTCCTTTATTTCAAGGCTACATAAACATAAAGACAGAACAGAACACTCACCGCAGACCAGGTCATAACACAAGAAGCACCAACACTGAACACAGGACGAGACAAGACTAAATACAGGGAGGGATAATTACAAGACGAGACACAGCCGGGCAGGGGAGGAGAAACACAAGGGCCACAGGTGAACACAATCAGCTAACGAGACACACCAGGGAAACTAACGACAGGAGGAAAACATGACATAGAACAGTGAAAACACCCAAACCTAGACATAGACCTGTGACCTGACATGATAACCGTGACAGAACCCCCCCCTCAAGGGACGGATTCCAGACGTCCCCTAAACCCCAAAACAAAAATCCAACACAGTCCAGCAGGGGGGTGGAGGGGGTCCGGAGGAGGGACGTATCCCTAGGCCACCAGGGTGGGTGGAGGGGGTCCGGAGGAAGGGACTAAGCTAACCACCCAGGAGCCCAGTAGGGGACCAGGAAGGGATCTCGGGCGGACGGCCCGGGGGCAAGGCAGAGTCTAAAGTGGGGAACTCGGGCGGACGGCCCGGGGGCAAGGCAGAGTCCAAGGTGGGGGTCTCGGGCGGACGGCCCGGGGGCAAGGCAGAGTCTAAAGTGGGGAACTCGGGCGGACGGCCCGGGGCAAGGCAGAGTCCAAGGTGAGGAACTCGGGCGGACGACCCGGGGGCAAGGCAGAGTCCAAGGTGGGGGTCTCGGGCGGACGGCCCGGGGCAAGGCAGAGTCCATGGTGGGGAACTCGGGCGGACGACCCGGGGGCAAGGCAGAGTCCAAGGTGGGGGTCTCGGGCGGACGGGCCGGGGGGCAAGGCAGAGTCCATAGTGGGGCGAAGGCCACAGCGGGCGAACTCAGGGGGCCGAGCATGAGGGCGAAGACCAGACAACTCCGGAGGCCGGGCAGGACCCGGTGTCGGCCGGACAGGAACCGGAGCCGGCGGGACAGGCATCGGCAGGATCCCCCACGGAAGAGGACCAGGAGTTGGCAGGACCCCCAGCAGGAGAGTGGACGACGGGACCTCCAACGAGACAGGACAAAGGGTTGGCAGGACCCCCGGCAGGGGAGTAGACGACGGGACCTCCAACGAGACAGGACAAAGGGTTGGCAGGACCCCCGGCAGGAGAGTAGTCGGCGGGGCCTCCAACGGGACAGGACACAGGGTTGGCAGGACCCCCGGCAGGAGAGTAGTCGGCGGGGCCTCCAACAGCACAGGACATAGGATTGGCAGGACCCCCGGCAGGAGAGTAGACGGCGGGACCTCCAACGGCACAGGACATAGGGTTGGCAGGACCCCCGGCAGGAGCGTAGTCGGCGGGACCTCCAACGGGACAGGACATGGGGTTGGCAGGACCCCCGGCAGGAGAGTAGTCGGCGGGGCCTCCAACGGGACAGGACACGGGGTTGGCAGGACCCCTGGCAGAGGGCTAGTCTGCGGGACCTCCAACTGGACAAGACATGGGGTTGGCAGGACCCCCGGCAGAGGGCTAGTCTGCGGGACCTCCAACTGGACAGGACATGGGGTTGGCAGGACCCCCGGCAGAGGGCTAGTCTGCGGGACCTCCAACTGGACAAGACATGGGGTTGGCAGGACCCCCGGCAGAGGGCTAGTCTGCGGGACCTCCAACTGGACAAGACATGGGGTTGGCAGGACCCCCGGCAGAGGGCTAGACTGCGGGACCTCCAACTGGACAGGACATGGGGCTTGAGTGGGGACTCGAGAGAGGACTTGAGAGGGAACTTGAGAGGAAACTGGAGAGTGGACTGGAGAAGGAACTCGAGAGGTGACTCGAGAGGTAACTTGAGAAGGGACCTGAGAGGGGACTTGAGAGGGAACTCGAGAGGAGACCTGAGGGGAAACTTGAGAGGTGACTCGAGAGGACACTGGAGAGTTGACTTGGGAGGTGACTCGAGAGGACACTGGAGAGTTGACTTGAGAGGTGACTCGAGAGGACACTGGTGAGTTGACTTGAGAAGGAACTCGAGAGGTGACTCGAGAGGTAACTCGAGAGGGGACCTGAGAGGGGACTTGAGAGGGGACTCGAGAGGAGACCTGAGGGGAAACTTGAGAGGTGACTCGAGAGGACACTGGAGAGTTGACTTGAGAGGTGACTCGAGAGGACACTGGAGAGTTGACTTGAGAAGGAACTCGAGAGGTGACTCGAGAGGGAACTCGAGAGGAGACTAGAGAGGGAATTCGAGAGGAGACTAGAGAGGGAATTCGAGAGGAGACTAGAGAGGGAATTCGAGAGGAGACTAGAGAGGGGACTTGAGAGGAGACTGGAGAGGGAACTCGAGAGGAGACTGGAGAGGGAACTCGAGAGGAGACTAGAGAGGGAATTCGAGAGGAGACTAGAGAGGGAATTCGAGAGGGGACCTGAGAGGGGACTTGAGAGGGAACTCGAGAGGAGACTCGAGAGAGGGCTTGAGAGGGAACTCGAGAGGAGACTAGAGAGGGAATTCGAGAGGGGACTAGAGAGGGAATTCGAGGGGGGACTTGAGAGGAATTTCGAGAGGAGACTCGAGAGAGGGCTTGAGAGGGAACTCGAGAGGAGACTAGAGAGGGAGTTCGAGAGGGACTTGAGAGGAATTTCGAGAGGGGACTCGAGAGGTGACTTGAGAGGGAACTCGAGAGGAGACTCGAGAGGGGACTTGAGAAGTGTCTTGAAAGGGGACTCGAGAGGTAGCTCGAGAGGGGGCTCGAGAGGAGACTAGAGAGGAAACTAGAGAGGGAACTCCGGTAGGAACTTGAGAGGGGACTTGAGAGGGGACTGGAGAGGGGACTGGGGAAGGAACCAGAGGAGGGACTAGAGAGGTGACTTGAGAAGTGTCTTGAAAGGGGACTCGAGAGGGGACTCGAGAGGTAGCTCGAGAGGAGACTTGAGAGGGAACTGGAGAGGGGGCTTGAGAGGAGACTAGAGAGGAAACTAGAGAGGGGACTCCGGTAGGAACTTGAGAGGGGACTTGAGAGGGGACTCCGGTAGGAACTTGAGAGGGGACTTGAGAAGTGTCTGGAGGGGAAACTTGAGAGAGTTGGTTTGCCAACAGAACACGGGGTGCTGGAGTCGGCCGGTACGCCGACAGGACACGAGGAGCTGGTGTTGGCTGGGGAGCCAACAAGAGACGAGGTGCTGGAGTCGGCCGGTACGCCGACAGGACACGGGGAGCTGGAGTTGGCTGGGGAGCCAGCAGGAGACGAGGTGCTGGAGTCGGCCGGTACGCCGACAGGACACGAGGAGCTGGTGTTGGCTGGGGAGCCAACAAGAGACGAGGTGCTGGAGTCGGCCGGTACGCCGACAGGACTTGGGAGCTGGTGTTGGCCGGTATGCTGACAGGACTCGAGGAGCTGGCGTCGGCTGGGGAACCAGCAGCAGACGAGGTGCTGGAGTCGGCCGGTACGCCGACAGGACACGGGGTGCTGGCGTCGGCCGGTATGCCGACAGGACACGGGGAGCTGGCGTTGGCCGGTAAGCCAGTCCTGGAGCCGAAACTGGAGTCGGGACCAGGGGTACTGGAGCCGGTACTGGAGCCAGAACCATGGCTGGAACTGGGGCCGGAACCATGGCTGTATGGGCAAGTTCTGGAGCCGGAAACATGGCTGTAAGATCCAGTTCTGGAGCCGGAAACATGGCTGTAAGGTCCGGAGCTGAAGCCTGGATCATGGCTGTGTGTGCCGGTTTTGGAGCCGGAAACATGGCTCTAAGGTCCGGTTGTGGAGCAGGGACCATGGCTGCTGGGCAAGGAACCGGAACACGGATCCATGGCTGTGTGGGATGGTACTGGAGCACGGTACCATGGCTATGTGGGATGGTACTGGGGCACGGAACCATGGCTGCTGGGTCCGGCACTGGAGCCGGAACCATGGCTGTTGGGGGCGGAGCGGAAGCCTGGACCCTGGCTGTGTAAGCCAGGTAATTGAGTATGGAAGCAAAGCTGCGTGGGCCGGTACTGGAGCATGGGGCCATGGCTGCAGGGGCCAGAACTGGGGCCGGAACCATCACTGCTGGGTCCAGAACTGGGGCCGGAACCATGGCTGTGTGGGCCGGTTCTGTAGCCGGAACCATGGCTGCTGGGGCTCGGGCTAACCTGGCCTTGCGACGACTCCTCTTAGCAGCCACCTGAATACTCCGTGGACCTCCAGAAGCCAGACGAGTTCCGGAATACAACTCCTGGACCGGGGCAGGAACTGGAGCAGAAGCACGGGTTGACTTCAGGCGGAACCCACCAAGGCGTATGGTGCCAGGTTGGGAATTGGCAGACATGGAGTTAGCATGCCTGGAGCTAGCAGGCCGGGAATCACATGTTTCAAGGAAGTCCAAAATCCAGTCAGGTAAGAACTCCACAAAACATAGTCTCTCTGCTGCCAACCGGTGCGCCTCTACCAGAGCGGCCCTCTTCTGCCGAACACTGGACGCTCCCATCCATCGATGAGCGCAGACAGACAAAGAAAAGGTCAAATCCAAAAGTTCCTGCTCAAACGGATCTGCTGGGCCCATATTTGGTCGGTTCGTAATGTTACGGTGTGTGTGGGAAGTAGGACCCAAATGCAGATTATAGTGACAAAATGACTCCTTTATTTCAAGGCTACATAAACATAAAGACCAGAACAGAACACTCA
>CADEHL010001055.1:460775-693275 GCA_902827135.1 Harpagifer antarcticus
ATTCTAGCAGTTACCGGGAGCCAGTGAAGGGAGCGGAGGAGCGGAGTGGTGTGGGAAACATTTTGGAAGGTTGAAGACCAGACGAGCCGCTTGCATCTGGATGATGCTGCAGAGGTCGGATGGCACATGCAGGTAGACCAGCCAGGATGGAGTTGCAATAGTCTAGGCGTGAGGTGACGAGAGCCTGGACCAGAACCTGGGTGGCTTTCTGGGTCAGCTGGGGACGAATCTTCCTGATGTTGTACAGCGTATATCTGCAGCAACGGGTTGTAGCAGCGATGTTTGCAGTGAAGGACAGGTTGTTATCTAGGGTCACACCCAGATTCCTTGCCGTCTGAGTCGGCGAAACAACAGAGGTGCCGATGTTGATCGTCAGGTCAAGAGTGGGACAATCTTTTCCCGGAAGGAAAAGCAGTTCAGTCTTGTCAAGTTTGAGCTTGAGGTGATGAGCAGACATCCACTGAGAGATGTCAGCTAGACAAGCAGAGATGCGTGCGACGACCTGGGTCTCTGAGCGGGGAAAGGAAAGAATTAATTGGGTGTCGTCAGCATAGCAGTGGTAAGAAAAACCATGCGGGCTAATGACCGATCCGAGCGAGTTTGTGTACAGGGAGAAAAGGAGGGGACCAAGAACAGAGCCCTGAGGGACCCCTGTAGTTAATTGACAAGGGTCGGACTCAGACCCTCTCCAAGTTACCCTGTAGGTACGGTCTTTGAGGTATGAGGCGAGGAGGGAGAGTGCAGAGCCTGAAACTCCAAGTTCTTGGAGAGTGCGCAGGAGGATCTGATGGTTCACCGTGTCGAATGCAGCTGACAGGTCCAACATGATGATGACAGAGGAGAGGGATGCTGCTTTAGCAGTGTGCAGTTCCTCAGTGACAGCAAGGAGGGCCGTTTCTGTGGAGTGACCTGCCTTAAAACCAGACTGGTGCGGATCCAGAAGGTTGTTCTGATGGAGATAACAGGAGAGTTGTTTAAAGACAGCGCGTTCAAGTGTTTTAGACAGGAACGGGAGGAGAGACACAGGCCTGTAGTTTATAACATCGGACGGGTTGAGAGTGGGTTTTTTAAGGAGAGGGTTTACTCTTGCCTCCTTGAGACTGTTTGGAAAGTGACCAGAAGTTAGAGAAGTGTTGATGAAATGGGTGAGAAACGGTAGAATATCAGGAGCGATAGTCTGAAGGAGGTTTGAAGGGATGGGGTCCAGAGGACAGGTGGTAGGGCGGGCAGAGGTAATGAGGGTAAGAACCTCACTTGGAGAGAGAGTGGAAAAGGAGGTTAGTGTGTGGGTGAAAGGAGGGTCTGGTGACCCAGCGGTCAGTAAAGGTGAGTCAGAAAAAGAAGAGCGAATATCATCAACCTTTTTTTCGAAGTGGTTAACAAAGTCGCTTGACAGAAGTGAGGAGGGGGGGAGGGGCTTTGGGAGGGTCCAAGAGGGTGGAGAAGATGGAAAATAGTTTTTTGGGATTGGAATAGGAAGATTGGATCTTATCTTGAAAGAAAGTGCTCTTTGCCTGAGAGATCGAGGCAGAGAAAGAGGAGAGGAGAGCCTGATAGGTTAGGAGGTCGTCACGGTGTCTGGATTTCCACCATTTTCGCTCTGCTGCCCGAAGGACGGTTCTATTAGCACGCAGTGCGTCATTTAGCCAGGGAGCAGGAGGGGACTGACGAGCCTGCCGAGATGTGAGAGGACAGAGAGAGTCCAGAGAAGATGAGAGAGTAGAGAGGAGAGTTTCTGCAGCAGAGTTTGGAGGCAGGAGTTGAAACGAATCAGAGGAAGGGAGGGCTGAGAGCACCGATGAGGCAAAGGTAGAGGGGGAGAGGGAACGAAGGTTACGGCGGACAGGTGCAGGCTGAGAGGAGATTAGTTTGTTATGTTTGGAAAGGGGTAGAGAGAATGAAAGGAAGAAGTGATCGGATGTGTGGAGCGGGTTAACAGAGAGGTTAGAAGTAGTGCAGTTCCTTGAGAATATGAGATCAAGGACATTGCCAGCTTTATGAGTTGGTGGGGATGGAGACAATGAGAAAGCGAAGGCGGTTAACAGAGATGTTAGTTCGTCTATCTTCCCTGTCTGGAGGTTGAAGGAGATGATCTAATTCCTCCAAGAAGTCCCCCAAGGCACCTGGCGGACGGTAGAGAACAACAATGGTTAATTGTATAGGATGGGTTACTGTGACGGCATGGAATTCAAAGGTGGAAGGAGTGAAGTTAGGTAGCTTGAAGAGGGAAAAGCTCCATTTGGGAGAGAGCAGGAGACCAGTGCCACCTCCTCTGCCAGTGGGTCTGGGTGTATGGGAGAAGGAATATGCGGTGGAGAGAGCTGCTGGGGTGGATGTGTTGGATGGAGTAATCCAGGTCTCCGTGAGAGCAAGGAAATCCAGGGACTGCAGGGAGGCGTAGCCAGAGATGAAGTCAGCTTTGGGGACAGCTGACTGGCAGTTCCACAGGCCACCTGGAACTAAATGTTGGATGTCAGAGGAGCATGTGGGATAGACGAGAGCAGCCCGAATATTTCGATTACGAGATACACGGGGCCAGTGATAATAACGAGAGGACACATGAACGGGAATGGAGAAAATACACATGATTATAGCATGAGGGGCTAAACAAAATGAAATAAAACACCAGCGATACTTAGCTCAATCAAAGTAGGATTTGCCTCCTCTTTGCCTACCTCGTGACTCCTGTAGGACTCCAATGTCTTTGTCAGTCTTACTCCTGTAGGACTCCAATGTCTTTGTCAGTCTTCGTCTGTCTGACGCTGAAGCTGACGCTCCAGGAAATAGCTACCTAAAAAGGAGCCTGATTGATGAGTTCTCACAGCAGTGGGGCCACGCCCCTCTAATTAGTTAACTCTCTACAGCTGATGGGCGACAGCTGGACAGGGCGTGTATATTCTCACGCGGTTTCGACAGGGCTTCTGAGATGAGAGCAGATTTACAGCTTTCCCCCGAGCAGATCTGAGATGTACAGATCTCTACCAAGTAAAATGACTGCAGAACAATTATAAAGAGTAGAATAAATGAGACAGAGAAGTCGAATTAAACAAGAATATACCTTACAGTGGCTGCTGCGTCAACAGGTCTTGCCGTGACCCGATCGCTATGAAGACTGAGTTTCTTCAGATTTTAAATGCCTATTTAAATGCTTTTTAGCTGGCAAATAATTAATTCACAGCGTGTGTCTGTAATAAGAAGATGAATCCACGAGGATGTCAACTACAATCCTGTGGAAGCCATCAGGGAAGCAGCATGACGAGACCCAAGGCAGGACCACAGAGACAGGTTCAGCCACGACCCGAAGTCCACGACTTAATCCAGAACTCAGGATAGAGGATCCAAGACACAGGACTACAGCAAGAGGATCAGCCTCGACTCCGGATCCCGGCGTAGATATAGATACAAAACAAGAAAAAAGATTTGGCTGGGTTAATCGGAACAAGAGAATACACAGACAGAGAGGGAAAAGGTCATTGGATAAAAGTTATTCTTGATAACCCTTGTTAGATATTATAATGGATTTACGCTCCACGTTTCAAATATCTCCGCGTCCTTCTAGAGCTGTGTAATATGGAAGGAATTCAGTGCCACCAAGTTAACCGTACTCTACTTTAATGGCAATATTACAATGCACCAGAAATCATTACATTCAATACAATAATACATACAATAATACAATATACTTGGGTACCCAATATTACCTGGTGATCACGTCAGCCAGCCAGCAGAAAGAGAGTGAACACAGCTGCGTCTCTTGTATTTATGCTGAAGCAATGGGAGGGGTCTCTGATCCCTCCACTTTGATTGGCAGCCCAAATATCCCCAACACCCCAAATCTTAAGTTCCCCCACTCACAGGTGGCGAGAGCATTTGCATACAGTGCAAGTCAAGACATGCGGCCACCTTCCCCCGCAGATCCTTTGTCCTTAAAAGTCCATATGGTCTCTCAAAACTCACATGTGCTTGCCCCAAATCCAGTTCACAGTTTAACCTAAATCATTCTCATTTTTAAGCTTATTCATTTGGAGCTAACATGAATACATTCAAATATTCTACTGCAATCCCCCTTTTGATTTAAATTTAATAAATCAACTACTTTCAAGACATTCACATTCGTTCTGGGATTCAGACTATTTAAACGTTCAGAAATGGCTCCACATATCAACTTCATACGACCGTGTTAGAAATACCAAAATATGTAAATAACTCCATACATCAATTACATCACTTAGTAACAACAAAGTTAAAACCCTTCAATCATTCTGATTGAGTATAGTCAATCGTCATAAGGTATAACCTTCACAGTGGTGATTCAATTAATCTGTAATCGGTAAAATTGGAGTGTCTTCAAGCTTTAACATTACTTCATGTATACTTCATTCCGCTTTAGTTTCAGAGCCACACATGATATCAGTGCATTAAAACTTCCCAAAGAGTGGAGACATCAGTATGTCTCCAACATATCCCTCCTGTTTATACTCCGGAATAACATAGAACCTGGAAAGATACAAATGATTGTAAAAGATCACAAATTCATATACAAAAGTACCCAAACGGCTGAGGTAGGTAAATTGTATAGGCACATGTTTTAATGTAATCCCCATGGTCTAATTCTTTCTCTGTACATCGTCAGTTTCTATCCCTCAGACCCGTTACTGTTTCCCTGCTCACGTCCACTCTTTAAATTCTACTGGGTTCTGTTGGTTTCTTCACTGGTTTGAGACAGGTGCCCTTATTGGAAATCACCTCCCTTTGTAGCCAGACTTTACCACAGTAGAGGCGAGTTTCTGTGTTTTAGGTTTAAACAGCTTCACAGTCAGATGTATCCAGGATGGTCTCTCCGCCACTCTAACTGCAGTCGATGTAGACAGGAGTGCTTGTTAGGGACCCTCCCCCTTTGGCGAGTGCCTGCTCTTCCTCTTTATCGCTCTGGTGAACACTCACTCTCCTGGTTTCACTGTCTGCGTAGTGTCAGGTACTTCCATCCGTGGCGAGACCCGGAACTCCTGATACTGCGTCCTTGGATACGCTTCCCACACCGTGGAGTCGCCACCCTTGCTTGGTCAGGTACAGCAGGCCCAGCACGCGGAAGATGACAGCTTTCACACCTCCTTCCTGGAGGTTTCCCCACTGCGCACTGATTCCAGTGGTACCAGATGTCTCCTTTCCCTTCCAAGCGGACAGCGTGAGATGTCCTCTGCATCGCCCGATGGGGTCCAGAGAACCTGGGTCTCAGCCACTTGGGGTTTGATGTCCCCCTTTTGCCTCTGTAACCTGTGTGGAGAAATCTGATACAAATCCCTCAATCCTACGCTCAGGGCTCCTGGGAACTGGTGACCATGAGTGAGCTCAAATGGAGAGAAACCTGTCCCTTTGTTAATTGAGCTCCTGATTGACATAAGAGCTAGGGGCCATGCGTCTAACCATTTCATGCCTGTCTCTTCACATGTTTTCTTATATCTTAGTAATATATTTTATTTCATGTTTTTTACTCATAAAACAATATGACATTGTCCAGAATAGTAGTTAACTTTATATAACTTTTACTCTTTCTAATCTTTTCAAACATCTTAATTGTCTTGTCTCTCTCTCTCTCTCTCCTACATACTTTTTCCAACTTTACTCGTGGTATTTTAACCACCTTTTATCCTTCTGAGCAAGATATCACTTCAACACATTTAATATCTTGCCCTGTCCATCTATTTCAGTCTTCTTCTATCCATCTGTTCTCTTTTCTCTTCAGCCTTCAACAACCTTTTCTTATTTCCATTTCTAACCAGTCTTTTACTTATAATCTGTCCCTTTCCTAGGACAGGTAAATACATCCTGCTACTGTAGTGTTCACAAATAAATCTCCATGCAAACTGCTACTGTACACTCAAAAGTGATGTGTTTCATTTTGAAAAGTCAGCTTTTTGAAAACCAACATGGCTCAGTTCAAAATGTTGTTTCAAAACAAAACTCCTCATCTCTTCCCGACATGATTTGACATAAAGATGATTTGCTACCACTATTTTTCATTGTGATATTTGTTCAAACAGAGACTGCATCTGTCTCTGGATTTAAATATATGCCTGATGGCAGTATATGCATAAAAATAAAAATAAGTGTCCAGGTTTTTAACCTCTGTCATTAAAGGACTGTATAAAAATAAGACATGTCATCTGATTAATCTAAAATCAGAATTTAACAGATAATTTGTGTCGTACATCCCACCATTTTTAGGGACGCCTAATTAACATTCTCAAATCTTCAATTAACTTGACCTAAAAAGCTAAAACAGTGTTGTTTTATGATACCTAAAAAAATACTACAATAGATTTTAGACTATAAAAATGTAAATATGAAATTCCTATTGTCTAACAACTCCCCCTTTTCTGAAAAAGAATCCCATTTACTGTGTTTTCATTTTCAGAAACATCAAGAAAGAATGGTAATGCATAGGAGGCAGAGGCAAATGCTGTGACCTGGGAACTTTACGACCCTGGCGTCCTGCTTCAAAGTGTCCTCATAGCTGTGTTTTACGACACTGGCCTCCTGCTTCATCGTAAAACTCCTCAGTTTCATGGCTTGCTGTGTCTCTCTCCCTTTTATGGCCCGCTATCCCCTCACCACTGTCCCCCTTGGACATGGGTGATAAGACGTCTCACCTCTCTCCCCCTCCTCAGCACGCCTGTGTATTCTGTCTAACGAGGAGGAAACTTGTGTTTTTTTAACTTTTAGTCTTGTCTCTGGAGTAGGGACGCCCCTCAGCGGCGTCAATGCTACTGTTCCCATCATTCTATAGTTCCCTGAGCTCATGGCCGTCTCCTCTCCTTCTGTTTCCGATGCATCTGTCAATATCATTTGTAATTTATTTGCGCTTTCCGATGAAAGAATAAGGGGAATAGAGAATAAGGGGGAGGGGTTTGTGTAATCAAACCACCTAAATCCGGGTAAAGGAGAGAGGAGCGTGTGAGAATAGCAGGATTTAGTTTGGGCTCCGTTTGAGATTTGTGCTCTGAGTTAGAGACAACATTATTTTGCATTGTTCTAAAGGCAGCATTGTGACAAACCCTCCTCAATCTATCTAGTGCCTGCGTCTGTTTGTTCCATTTGCTACGAGCAAACCATCTGGGTTTCTGTTCGTTTAGGTGTGCAATTTGCTTTACAATCTGTCTTTCATCTAAGTTAAATCTATCCATGTTGTGTTACAAGCATGGTTAGATTTGTAACAGAATACAAAACTAACTGTATTTAGCGCTATATTTGAAAAACAAGTAATCTGATTACAGTTATGTAATTTGACCCAAGTGTCGGTCTATGTCGTGCGTAAAAATGTTAACAAACACCAACTACAAATTAAAGATAAATTGATTTAGCAAAATGTACTCTTACGTGATTCAAAAATGTGACAAAAGAACAATGATTTGTCTTACACAAGATTGTAGTCTAACAGAATGACTCTTGACCACATGGGGTCAAATAACTTGGATGACCGGGGGAAGGGAAGAGAAGACTCAACCATGTGCAGAGAGAAATCACACTGCTTGGAGACTGAGTTCAATAAAAATTAAACCATACGACTTGTAGTCTGGCTTCAATAAAAATGTAACAAGCCAAGGCCAGTTCATAACACACAAATTGTCCTCTTTGTATGTCTAATCTAGGTAGAATAATCCACTATTATATTTAATTTGAATGTACTTAATTCTCTGTTATCATTTTATCGTGTAGGAATCGGAGATCAGTACAAGCCTTTTCTTTAGCCCCCTGTTTGACACCGCTTAAAATCAATCTCTTAATCTGTTCCCATTGCTCCCGGTAACTACCTGGAATTTCAGAATCGTTTCTAGCATTCTGTCGTTCCATATTCACTTCGCTTTTATTTATCTGACTCAATTAATATGTGCACTTCGCTTTTATTTATCTGACTCAATTAATATGTGCTCACATGTATTAATATACTGGGCTATTGTCGTAGTTACTATTAACGCGCTTCCCGTCTTCAATACCGGTCAGCAATGTAATGTTTAAACTCAGCGCTTGAAGCCAAATTCATATAAAAAATGTCAAAGGTGTACTACCCCCTTTCAGCCACTAGATGGCAGCAGCAGACCACCAATGAGCCTCACTCATCCGAGTGCTTCTTGGAGATCCACAAATATTGAGTAATTACCATAACACAGACCTCCGGGTCTTAGCTTTAGAGCGTTCGTCTGTGCTGTAAAACTCCTCAGTTCTAGCCGGCGACCCGATCTGAAATATCGGGTTTCCAGGTTCTGTCGTGCGGTACTCAAAACACGCAACCCACAGACTGCACCGTCTCTACGCCACTCAGGACTTTATCTACCTGTAGATCCGCGCTAAACCGTTCTTATGTACGCGACTCAGGACTTTATCTACCTGTAGATCCGCGCCAAACTGTAATCAATATGTAACTGTCTATGTACGCCACGCCGGACTATATCTACCTGCGATCAACGACTATGTTTAAAATATGCATTGTATATTCCATTTAAGCTTTAAAAACACTGTGAAACGCCTTCAGACAATCCTAACATTTTAGTGTATTCAATCACAGACAATCGATTTTCATAACAGGCGTCTGTAAGTACCTTTGAGTTGTGCAGGGCCCTGCGTGATTGTCTGAGGTGTTTAAAAGCGCTTATTCTCGACCCAATCCGGTCGTCTGAATTCCTCCTCAGCTCGTTATCTTGCACGTCGGGGCACCATCTGTTAGATATTATAATGGATTTACGCTCCACGTTTCAAATATCTCCGCGTCCTTCTAGAGCTGTGTTATATGGAAGGAATTCAGTGCCACCAAGTTAACCGTACTCTACTGTAATGGCAATATTACAATGCACCAGAAATCATTACATTCAATACAATAATACATACAATAATACAATATACTTGGGTACCCAATATTACCTGGTGATCACGTCAGCCAGCCAGCAGAAAGAGAGTGAACACAGCTGCGTCTCTTGTATTTATGCTGAAGCAATGAGAGGGGTCTCTGATCCCTCCACTTTGATTGGCAGCCCAAATATCCCCAACACCCCAAATCTTAAGTTCCCCCACTCACAGGTGGCGAGAGCATTTGCATACAGTGCAAGTCAAGACATGCGGCCACCTTCCCCCGCAGATCCTTTGTCCTTAAAAGTCCATATGGTCTCTCAAAACTCACATGTGCTTGCCCCAAATCCAGTTCATAGTTTAACCTAAATCATTCTCATTTTTAAGCTTATTCATTTGGAGCTAACATGAATACATTCAAATATTCTACTGCACCCTCTAGAAAGATCTCATGAACTTCCCCTCTCAATCTATCAAGACCCGAGCAGTTCTATTAGATATAGGATAAGAAACAGAGATAGGGAGCACAACAACCTATCTCTTCGTCAGATGCACTCCCCCGCTTATCTAAGCGACTCTGTACCCCGTTACCCTCTACAAGGCCATAGACCAGCAGAGGGAAAATGGGGGGTGTGTAAGGGTAAGGGTTTTTAAGAATAAACCGCAAGGGTCTAAAGGGAAAAAAGATGAAATATAAGGTACTATATTTTAAGTAATCCTATCTACTATTCCTATATTCGAATAATGTATAAACTATTTTAAAAATACTTTATGAAATCCTATGTTATGTTAGAAATATTAAAATAAAGAACTAAATGAATAAATAAATAACTAAATTAATTAATTAATTAATAAATAGATAATTAAACAAAAGCCAGAGAGAAAAAGTGAGTTTTAAGTGTTGATTTAAAAACCCCCAGGGTCTGGGCCAACCTCACATGGAGGGGCAAAATATTCCAAAGCCTAGGGCCAGCCGCTGCGAAAGCTCGATGCCCTCTGGTTTTAAGCCTGGTCTTAGGCACTATCAACAGCAGCTGATCAGACCTTAACGGAGCCTACACACGGCGGCGTGCGTTGCCGCTTCAACGCTTCTGCCCATCCACTTTCAATGTGGTGACGTCACGATTCGCCGAACTGCATTGTGGGAGCAAAGCGTAGCTTCTCTCGCGGTGCTCGCTGCAAAAGTAGAGCAATGTTCTACTTTTGCTGCCTCGACGGAGGCGTCAGCCAATCGAATCATATGCCAGTGCAAGCTCTAGCCAATCAAACCACATGCTTGTGTGTCTGGGGCGGGAGATTCATGTGATTGGTTGTTGGTCGAATTTCAGCCCCCCCCCGCCGGCAAGCGACAACGCACGCCGCCGTGTGTAGGGGCCGTAAGGCTCTGCCTGGGGTGTAGCGAATGAGAAGTTCGACTATATAGGCCGGAGCCAGCCCATTTAGGGCTTTAAAAACAAATAAAAGGAGTTTAATATCTATTCTGAACCGAACTGGAAGCCAGTGCAATGAAGCCAGAATTGGGGTGATATGGTCGCGCTTTTTATGGCCAGTGAGAAGACGTGCAGCTGCATTCTGAACTAGCTGCAGGCGTATAATTGAGGCCTGGTCCATACCCACATACAGAGCATTGCAGTAATCCAGTCTCGAGGTAACAAAGGCGTTAATAACCCTTTCTAGGTCTTTAAAAGATAAAAACGACTTGGTCTTGGCCAATAGTCCTATTTTGAAAAAGCAGGTCTTGACGACAGTGCTAACCTGCTTATCAAATTTAAAGGCGCTGTTGAAGGTCACTCCAAGGTTCATAACAGAGGGGAGGATATTTTTATTGAGGGAGCCCACAATATCAACCGGGGAGACTGTTGGTTGGGGTCCAAAAAAGATGACCTCGGTCTTGCTCTCATTGAGGGTGAGGAAGTTTTGGCTCAGCCAGGATTTAATCTCTGTTAAGCAGTCCTTCAACTGCTGTAGTGAGTTGGCATTTTGATTGAGAGGCAGATAAATCTGTACATCATCAGCGTAACAATGGAAGGGGATATTATGTTTTGTGAGAATTTAACCTAGGGGCAGTATGTACAATAGAAAAAGGATGGAGCCCAGAATCGAGCCTTGGGGAACCCCACAGGTAAGAGGGGCTTTGGCAGAGGAGAAAGCACCTAACTGCACTGAGAGGCTACGGTCCGTCAAATAAGACCTGAACCATGCAAGAGCAGAGCCTGTGATGCCTGCGGACTGTTCAAGCCGTGACAACAGGATGCTATGATCCACAGTGTCAAAGGCAGCAGTTAAAACTAACAGCACCAAGACAGCTGGGCTGCCTGAGTCGGCAGCTAGGAGCAGATCATTAAAAACTCTTAAAAGGGCTGTTTCAGTGCTGTGCATAGGCTTAAAGCCAGACTGAAATTGTTCATGGATACCATACGTGGATAAAAATGACTGCAGCTGGGCGTAGACTACTCGCTCCAGGGCTTTAGATAAAAAGGGTAGCTGGGAGATGGGCATGAAATTTGCGAGAATGGAGGGATCGAGATTTTTCTTTTTAATAAGTGGCTTAACCACGGCATGTTTGAAGGCAGCTGGGACACATCCTGAGCTAAGAGAGGTATTTATAAGTAATAAAATACTTGCTCCAACTGATTCGAAAACATCTCTGAGAAGGCGAGAGGGAATGCTGTCTGAGGTGCAGTTTGTCGGCCGCAGGTGCTTGACTACATCCGAGAGAGAAGAGAGGGATACAGGCTCAAAATGGTCGAGGACAGCAGGGCACAGAAAGGGAGCAGAATCTGGGGTAGCACTAGTATAGGCTAGCCTAAGAGCAGATACTTTTTCGATAAAAAATTTAAGAAATGTATCGCAGAGAGTAGTTGATGGCACAATTGGAGAAGCATCACAAGGAATATTAGTTGTAAAATAAGTTAAGAAATCCTTCCAATGTGTACTATAGGTCAGTACAAACACAGTTTGAAAGGGGAGTGATTAGTCAAATATGCATAAATAAAAAGAAAGAATGCAGACTAGGTAAGATAAAGATAGGAAAGAGGAGTTTATCAATGATTTGTTATTGGTTGTGAGCATATTCTAATGGTTTTTTGAAATATATACAGTTCTGTTTCATATGAGTGTTGAGAACTGTATCCATAAATCTAGAATAGAATAGAATCGTTTAATGTCATTATACATGTACAATGAGATAATAATAAATGCTTCTCCCTTTCAAGGGTGCCATCAAAACAAAAACAAAACATCACAACATAAGACAACAAAATACAAGCAGCATACATACTTAGGAATAAGGAATAAAGTGCAGTAATTATGTCCAGGAGTATAAAAATAAAATCTGTAATGTAATAAATAATAATAATAATAGGGTGTATTTATAATAATAATAATAGTAATGATATATATGTATATATGTACAGAGTCACATTGATTCACATGATTTCAGGTGTTAAGAGCAATGATGGCTCTTGGGAAAAAACGGTCTTTGAGTCAGTTTGTTTTGGATGTGATACACCTGTAGCGCCTGCCGGAGGGCAGCAGCTTGAACAGGTGAAAGCCGGGGTGTGAGCTGTCCTTGATAATGTTTTTGGCTCTACTGAAGCAGCGGGAGGTGTAGATGTCCATCAGGGAGAGGAGAGGGCAGACGATGATCCTCTGTGCTGCTTTTACAACTCTCTGGAGCCTCATCCTGTCGGCCTCAGTGCAGCTGGCGTACCACACTGTGATGCAGTATGTCAATAGGCTCTCGATGGTAGAGCGGTAGAAGGTCACCAGCAGCTTAGTGGCAAAGTTGTTCTTCCTGAGCACCCTCAGGAAGTGCAGACGCTGCTGGGCCTTCTTGATGACAGCTGTGGTGTTGTCCTTCCAGGAGAGGTTGTTGGTAATGAGGACGCAGAGGAACTTGAAGGTGTGGACCCTCTCCACACACTCGCCGTTAATGTCGAGGGGAGCGAGGTCGGTAGTATTCCTCCTGAAGTCTACGATGATCTCTTTGGTTTTTGTGGGGTTCAGTGCCAGGTTGTTCACTGAAGACCACGCTGAGAGCTTCAGTACCTCACTCCTGTAGGCCGACTCGTCTCCTCCTGAGATGAGCCCCACCACAGTGGTGTCGTCAGAAAACTTGACGATGATGTTCTCTGGGTGGGCTGGACTGCAGTCGTGGGTGTAGAGCGAGTACAGGAGAGGGCTCAGCACACAGCCCTGAGGAGAGCCGGTGCTGAGAGTGCGGGTGGAGGAGTGATGGGGGCCAAGTCTCACACGCTGGGGGCGGTTAGTGAGGAAATCTTTGATCCAGGAACAGGTTGGTGGGGGAAAGCCTAGGTTTGATAGTTTGCAAACTAGAATGTCCGGGATGATTGTGTTTAACGCTGAGCTGTAGTCAATAAAGAGCAATCTGGCATAGCTCCCACGATGCTCCAGGTGGCTCAGTGCAGAGTGGAGAGCTATGGTGTCTTCAGTGGATCTATTTGCTCTGTAGGCAAACTGGTGTGGGTCGAGGGTGGGGGGAAGGCAGGCCTTTATGTGATGTAACACCAGCCTCTCAAAACACTTCATGATCACAGGTGTGAGTGCAATGGGGCGGTAGTCATTAAGGCTGTCTGTGGTTGCTTTCTTAGGAACAGGGATGATAGTGGCAGTTTTAAGGCAAGGTGGGATGACAGCGAGTTTCAGGGAGAGATTAAAAATGGCACACGCTCTGAGCACCTTCCCAGGTACTCCATCTGGACCAGCAGCCTTCCTGGGGTTCACTACTTTGAGCACCTGTCTCACATCATGCTGCTTCACAGTAAGTGGGGGGGTGCTGGAGGCGGTTGGGGGCTGGGGTGGAGTTGCTGATTGCTGCTGTGGTGTCTCGAAGCGGCGGTTGGGGGCTGGGGTGGAGTTGCTGATTGCTGCTGTGGTGTCTCGAAGCGAGCTAAGAAGCAGTTCAGTTCCTCTGCTAGCGACACGCTTGAGTCCCCAGTTGCCGTGTCACACCCCCTGTAGTTGGTAATGTTCTAAATGCCCTGCCACACCTGCCTAGGGTTGTTGCTTGTGAGGTGGTCCTCAATCCTTATTTTGTAGTCTGTCTTGGTTTTTGTAATTCCCCTCCTCAGGTCGGCTCGAGCAGCACTGAGAGCTCTGTCCCCTGACCTGAAGGCTGAGTCACGGGCCTTGAGCAGCATGCGGACCCGGCCAGTCATCCAGGGTTTCTGGTTTGGGAAAACCCTGATGCTTTTTACCATAGTGACGTTGTCGATACAGTATTTAATGTAGGACAGTACCGTCTCTGTGTAGGTTGCCAGGTCCTGGTGTTGTTGTTCAAATACATCCCACTGGGTGTGGTCAAAGCAGTCCTGAAGCTGAGCAAGTGCATCCTCAGGCCAGGTTGTAACAGACTTTCTAGTTGGACTTGTTCTCCGTCTAAGGGGGGTGTATGCAGGGGTCAGTAGCAGGGAGATATGATCTGACAGGCCTAGGTGGGGGAGAGCTATGGCTCTGTATGCGTGTTTGATGTTGGAGTACACATGATCAAGAGTGTTTTTTTTTCTTTTTTCGGACACTTGACATGCTGGTAGAATTTAGGTAGGACAGATTTTAGGTTGGCCTTATTGAAGTCTCCTGCAACAATGTGAACGCCATCGGGGTGAGCTTGCTGTTGGTGGTTGATGGTGTTTAGCAGGAGGGAGAGTGCAGTGTTGACGTTAGCTTGTGGTGGTATATACACAGCCGTGACAATCACTACAGTTAGCTCTCTAGGTAGAAAGAACGGGCGACATTTAACCGACATGAACTCCAGGTCAGGAGAGCAGTGATGGTCAATGATGATGCCGTTATTACACCAGTTGTTATGTACGTACACACAGAGACCCCCCCCTCGGCTCTTACCAGAGTCCTTGTTTCTGTCCCAGCGGAGTAGTGTGCGGCCTGCTAGCTGCACGCTAGCATCGGGGATTTGCGGATGAAGCCAGGTCTCCGTGATCACAAGTAAACAACAGTCACGAACGTAGGTGTTTCCGGCGAGTTGTAATTCCAGATCGTCCGTTTTGTGCACTATGGACCTGGCGTTGGTGAGGTACATACTCGGCAGGGGAGGCTTGTGTGGTTGATTCCTTAGCCTCAACAGGAGACCGGACCGGCAGCCCCGCTTTTGCTTCCTCTCTCTCCGCCGTCTACGCCGCCTGCCTGGCCCGACAACAATCCACGGCGATCTCGCTACCTCGTCTGGGATGTTGTGATCGCGTTGGAATTCCCTAAGAACGGGAAGCTTGTGTTGGAAACCAATATCCAGTAGTTCCTGACGATTGTAGTGTATGTTCGCATAAGCGAACGCAGTCATACAACATATATAAACATATAGTAAATAGCACAAGAAGGGAGAGCCGTGAGCCGCTGCAATCATACGCGCCGCCATCTTTTCACGCTCTCAGGCATCTTTTTCTTTTACCTCTTCATTTGTGCACCAGATTGATGCATTCCACTTCAATTTAAAGAAAAATATCTTCCCGGGGTGCATGCCCCCAGGTGCATGCCCCCGGACTAGAGGATGTGAGGTCATCACAAATAAAACAGGTTCACATGGATAGGATACTAGATAGGTGTGCACACTCATTATATACACTACACATTTTTCTTGGATTTGTTAACACTATAGTCCCTAATATATTTGTAGAAAGGCAGGAAATGGAATTAAATTGAGAACATGTTTCATTGCGGAGGACCACCTGTTTTGTGTCCCCCCCACTTTTCAAACCAAAGTTACACCCTTGGTCCTATAACAAATTAGACATTCATGACACATCCCTGCGGCAGTCAGAAAAGGAAATATTTCTCAATACACATTTACTAGTTAATATGAAGGTTAATTCAATATCTAGCTTTCATTAGGCCACTCGATATGAAGTAAGGTTATAATAGGTTCTTGTTAAACCTTAAACCTTCAATAACTCCATTAGCCTGACATAACCCCTCTGCAGTCCAGAAAGTTGACTCCAGAGTGGACAGGAAGGACACAGAGTGAGGCACCAAACTTAAATGAATAAGTCACAGGTGCTCAGTCACATGTGTGGTATATTACACAGTCACCTTGTGTTTAAAGGTCTATATCCCAATATGTAGCTCTGGGCATGGGCACTAGTCAAATAACTTCAAATCCTCCACACACTCCATTCTTTGATTCTCCTGTAGAGGTTACCACAGTGTGTGCGGGGTATCTATCACCAGGTTAGTGGAGAGTCTGTCTTTGCCAGAGTGTGTGTTCAGGGTGTATGGTCACTGAACCCTTTTAAATGAGGACATTAGGATCAAAGGTGTAGGGAAGGGTCCTTGTAGCTGTTCTGACACCCAGAGGATAAGGGAACATATACCATATCCACATATCGATATTTCAACCCACCTACACAAGTTGGGGTTGATATCTCGTCCAAGGACACATTGGCATGTATACTGCAGCCAGGGATCAGAGCCTTCTGATTGGTTGGACAACTGCTGGACCCCCTGGGACTCAGCAGCCCCATTCTATGCTAAGGTGAGGGTAAGCCCCAAGGAAAGGAACGTAAGATGATACAAGTGTATACTCACAGTCAGGATATTAATACTTACAGAAATACTCATAGCCATTAAATAGGATGCTCAGTGTTGACCTGCTGCCGGCTCCAGAACCACTTCACACACAGTCTGAATCATCACATGTCATCTCCAATGCTGGACTTTGACTTACTGTTGGACCATCTTTCTACACCTCTCTTACTTTCATGACAAGGATTCAAGGATGCAATGATCATTCTTCTTCATTTGTTGTAGCACTAATAACGATACATTTAAAATAAAACTGATTTATAGGCCTATGAAAACATTATTCAATGCATGGTTTTGCATGTAAGTCGCTTTGGATAAAAGCGTCAGCTAAATGCAATGTAATGTAATGTAACAACACAACACAATACAATATAACACAACATAATACAATATAACACAATACAACACAATATAACACAATACAATACAACACAATACAACACAATATAACACAATACAACACAACACAATACAACACAATACAACACAATACAATACAACACAACACAATACAACACAATACAACACAATACAATACAACACAATACAACACAATACAATATAACACAATACAATATAACACAATACAACACAATATAACACAATACAATACAACACAACACAATATAACACAATACAACACAATACAATACAATATAACACAATACAACACAATACAATACAACACAATACAACACAATACAATATAACACAATACAACACAATATAACACAATACAATACAATATAACACAATACAACACAATACAATACAACACAATACAACACAATACAATATAACACAATACAATATAACACAATACAACACAATATAGCACAATACAATACAATATAACACAATACAACACAATACAATACAACACAATACAACACAATACAATATAACACAATACAATATAACACAATACAACACAATATAACACAATACAATACAACACAATACAATATAACACAATATACAACACAATACAACACAATATAACACAATACAACACAATACAATACAACACAATACAATATAACACAATACAATATAACACAACACAATACAATATAACACAACACAATACAATATAACACAATATAACACAATATAACACAATACAATATAACACAATATAACACAATACAACACAACACAACACAATACAATATAACACAATACAATATAACACAATACAACACAATACAACACAATACAACACAATACAACACAATACAATACAATATAACACAATACAACACAATACAATACAACACAATACAACACAATACAATATAACACAATACAACACAATATAACACAATACAATACAACACAATACAATATAACACAATATAACACAATACAACACAATATAACACAATACAACACAATACAATACAACACAATACAATATAACACAATACAATATAACACAACACAATACAATATAACACAACACAATACAATATAACACAATATAACACAATATAACACAATACAATATAACACAATATAACACAATACAACACAATACAATATAACACAATATAACACAATACAACACAACACAACACAATACAATACAATACAATATAACACAACACAATACAATATAACACAATACAATACAACACAATATAACACAACACAATACAATATAACACAATACAATACAACACAATACAATATAACTCACAAATCAATAGAATACGCTTTTTTTAGGTTTACAACTTCTCTGTCGTCATGGAGGCTCTGCTCTCTTTGCTATGGGCATAGATATGTCTCATAATTATTTGTGTGAACATAAAAATAATTTGTGTGTAAATATGTGATGTGTAAATGTAAACACCATTCACAAATGCATTTAAAAGATTTGCAAACTCACAAATAAATGTGCAAGTGTAAAACGGATCTGCAAATATGCTAAATATGTTCACAAATAAAAAAAAGATCTGTGAATATCTCTTTAACATTTACAACTTTCAATCAGGCATTTGTGAATCCATTTTGTATTTGCCGACCAAAAATGCGCTTGCGGATCTCAAATCTCTGCTCGTGGATCTCACATTTCTGCTTGTGGATCGTTTTTTTACACCCACGGAATTTTGAGACATATTTTCCGCCGGTCTCGGCTAAAATCTACTCGTGTCACTCGGTTATTTTCGGAAACCACGTGATGGCCTGCTGATGACGACATTTCCGCATGATTTCAAAGTAAGAGCATGATGGCTTGTTTAATGCTCTGTTTTTTATTATAATGAGCAGCGGAACGTTAGATGCATTCTTTATCACCATCATCATCATCATTATCATCATCATCATCATCATCATGTTATAGTGATACAGTTAGTTTGTGTTAGTTTGGTTCAATACAGCATATATCGAGCACTTTCGTTGATGTTGAAGTACGCCGGCTGTGCGCCACTTTCGGATCCCGGGGGGAGCAGCAGGCAGCAGATAAAACTATTTCTTCATGGTGTGTTGTGTATTCAGTCAAGCGGGTCTAAGTTACAATGTAAAATTGTAAGTACAATGTAAAGTCTTGTACTCTGCAGGTGCCGGTAAAGAGCAATACAATGACAAAACCTATCCAAATAAAACAACTAGTAGACAGACAGACAGACAGACAGACAGACAGACAGACATACAGGTAGATAGACAGATTGACGGACAGATAGATAGATAGATGGATATCATATATAGATACTTCATTCATCCCAAATTGTGAAATGTGTGAAAACAAGTATAAACACAATAACATTAAATACAAATGAAAGCAATAGACAGGAATATATGAATATACAGTAGAAAGGACACGATGAATATTATAACATTTAATGTAGCCTTACTATGAAGGCTAACCTAAATACGGTGCTTTTCTACAGATTACTTTATTACTGCACTGGAAAAGTAAAATTAGGCCGATTAATAAGATGTGACAGTTAAGAAAGAGTTTTATCTGGGCTGCTTCCAGGGCTGCCAACATTTGAGTTCAGCTTTGAGTGAGATTGTTTTTTGGTGAACCGAAAAAAGAAACGTTCATGTGTACAGTGTTACAAATGTATTGAACACTAGGGTTTCCCATTAATGTACCGGGCGCTACAGTGGAATACGCACAGAGACACAGTGTACCCGCGACTCTTACAATGAAGGCTCGATAATCAGCTCACAGCATATCAAATGGCATGTAGGTCTTGGTGTAAGCAGAGGTAAAGTGCTATTTTATAGGGGGGGGGGGGGGTCCGGGAAGATAATTTTTTTAAATATTGAAGTTAAAAGCATCAATCTGGTGCATTTTGAGAGCAACATTAAGAGATCTATGGATACTCAACACCTATATGAAACAGAACTGTAAACAGATTTTCTGATATTTTACAAATCACTCCCCTTTTAAACTGTATTCTTGTTTTACTGTCATATAGTATTTCATAACTGTTTTTCATTTATTCTCATAAATGGTGACCAAAACGTTTGAGACCCACTGAGATAACTAGACTAAACAGAGTCCCTTACCTCACTGAGCTGTAGTTATCTCTCTCAGTCTGACAGGACAGAGCTCTCCCTTTCCTTGTTTTAGAAACAGCTTCCAATATCCGTTAGCGCAGCTAGCTAACCAGATGCTAACAACAATGCAAATAGTGAGTTTGGTAGAAATATACTGTATAATAGTAAAGTTATTGAAGATGATGCCATATTTATTGAAGATTTTACATTATAAATATTCCCCAAAATAATTCAAAAGCATATTCTTCCAAACTCCTTGCTGTAGTATGACACACAGGAGACTATTGATGTGTGTGGTGAGTTTGGTAGTAATAAGCTGTATAATAGTGATTGAATATTATTGTATTCTCTTTTTTCGGAGTTGCACTTTGCAGACGGTCCCTGAGCACTCGTTTCTTCTCCGGCTGCGGATAGAGACCAATGTAATGTGTCCAGCTCGGAGGGCGGCGCGTATTGGCTTTTTTTTATCAAAATGTGATTGTAGTTCGTTGTCAACCTTACCACGGTACTTAGGAGACGTCATTTGTGTCTGAATAACATTTTGTTCATGAGTTATTGATCCGTGAAATCCGAATCTCCCGATATCGTTCTAACTTTACTGAACTAAGCCAGAAGACCGTCTCATTTCGTAGACCGCTCGGTTTGCTGTTCCTTCACTTTATTTTTATATACATTTATTTTGGGCGAAAACTTAGCGTGAGAAAAGGCATGTGTGGCGTGAGTGCGTCAGATATGGGTTAATTGCGTGACTCTCACGCTCAATGCGTGAGTGTTGGCAGCCCCGGGGGAGCTTCGCTGCCAGCTGCTCCCCCGGGACCCGAAAGTGGCGTAGGCTATAGCCTGTACTTCAACATCAACGAAAGTGCTCGATATATCCTATATTGAACCAATAAACTAACACAAACTAACTGTATCACTATAACATGATGATGATGATGATGATGATGATGGTGATAAAGAATGCATCTAACGTTCCGCTGTTCATTATAATATAAAAACAGAGCATTAAACAAACCATCATGTTCTTACTTTGAAATCATGCGGAAATGTCGTCATCAGCAGGCCATCACGTGGTTTCCGAAAATAACCGAGTGACACGAGTAGATTTTAGCCGAGACCGGCGGAAAATATGTCTCAAAATTCCGTGTCTGTAAAAAAACGATCCACAAGCAGAAATGTGAAGTAACCAGATGTGCTGGATGTTCAGGTCCGACAGGCCCTGTGTGGGTGTGCTATGCATAGATAAAACAAAAGAGGCGTCCTCACGCCATCTTGTTTACAACTGCTTTACCAAAAACGTAGCTAGGTAAATGTACTGTTACAAGTAATGGACCAGCTGGGTTCAAAATAAAAGTGATTTCTGATTGCTAGCTCTTGGCCGCATTGATCCGTAAATTAGGTTGGATCACAATAACATTTGACAAGACAATTGACTGGGACAATTAGTATACCTGATTTAAAGTTAAAGCGATGTGCCATTTTGTATTATTGTGCAAAGGTTCACATAAGTTAAAATATAAATAAGTAGTTTTAGGAAGGTCGAACTCTAAGCTGTTCTGACTGCACCAAGTCTGTGGGATGACTCATCTCTGCCTATTGAGGCTCAATGAAAAATATATGAAATCATTTTCTGCAGTATAAATGCCTCATTATGAAATAAGGATTATGATTGAAAGCATGATTTGCTCTTGAGTTATAATAATCAAAAATGATTAATCATTGTTTTTTTAAACAATTGTTGACATTCAGTGTTTCGTTTTTTATAAAAAAAAATGTTGATGTATTTCTATGAAAAATACAAAAATATAAAGAAGATATCAACCTCTTTCACCATGGGTTAACAAATAGCATGTTGTGCCATAGTCATTAAAACATGTCAAATATTTTAGATTTATACCTATGGTGATATACAAACCAATAAAACCAAATATGTACATTTAAAGTGGACCTATCATGCTATATTTGAAACATATATTGTAGGGCCATACCTATACAAAACATGTCTGTGAAGTTTTTTTTTCAAAATACCAAACAGTTTCCCCATTGTAGCCATGCCTCATACTGCTCAAACCCCTCTTTTGCAGCCCTGTTAGAGAAACGCGGAATCTTGGGTCCTTAGCTTGAAAAAAAGAAAGAAGAGGAGGCGGAGCTAATGCCTGATCAGAATTCTACCGGAGATAAAGTTCAATTCTGCTGTGATAAAACGCCATCCTGTTCTAAACCACATCAAGGATTATTTCTGAAACAGTATGAAGCTCAAAAGCTTTTTCTCTTGCAGGTTTATCACAATTTTATATTTCCTCCTTTTTAAACACTTGCCCTCCAGTACAGGTTAGCTCTGAGTGTTAGCGAGGCTTGCTAATGTAAACAAAGACGTCCAAAACACGTCAGGCATTGTTTCTGATAGCAACTCTCTGTGGGTCCGCTGCCGATTTGACGTCAGTTTGGATGGAATCTGTATCCACTCGTTGTACCCCTGTTTTTAAAAGATTTGGGTACGGAGGAAAAGAGAGAGGGTTTTATTTTCTGACGCTGCGTGAGTTCCCCGACGCACCGGGGACACATGTTTATGTATAAAAGACATCACGTAGTGCATTTTGCATTAAGGAATGAGAAAGAAACCTTTGTTTCTCTGTATATCAGAAGCTTGCAGTTTAACACAGCACAGTTATTTAACTAGTAACTTTTTACACAGAAACATTTCGGCCAGTGTGAGTTAAAGTTTTCTGGGCTGCTGACGGAAAACAAAGGCCAGGGGAGGCAAATAACACTTGACCCTGACCTGAAGTATCCTCATTAGGGGTTACTGTAGGTGACATCATGACAATATGACTGTTAGCAGGACTCAAACAGACCCAGCATGTTAGAATAGGCAAGCTCACATCCTCGAATCTCATCCTTAGCACTGGTCTCCCACAGGGCTGTGTGTTAAGTCCCCTCCTATATTCCCTCTTCACACATGACTGCAAACCTGTACATGGCTCAAACACCATCGTTAAGTTTGCAGACGACACTACAGTGGTGGGGCTTGTCAGCAACAATGACGAGACGGCATACAGGGAAGAGGTTGAGCATCTGGCAGAGTGGTGCGCTAACAACAACCTGGCTCTCAACACCAAGAAGACGAAAGAGGTCATTGTGGACTTCAGAAGGAACAAAGACGGCACGCACTCCCCAGTCCATCTTAGTGGAGAAGAGGTTGAGCGGGTCACCAGCTTCAAGTTCCTGGGAGTCCACATCTCGGAGGACCTCTCCTGGACCACCAACACCTCAGCCCTAGTCAAGAAGTCTCACAAGCGCATCTTCTTCCTGAGGAAACTGGCAAAACTCCGCCTATCCTCCCAGGTGCTAATTAACTTCTATGCCACTCCCCTCCATAGCCTCAGTCTATGAAAAGCGGTGCCTGCGAAGGGCACGAAACATCATCAGAGACTCTTCCCACCCCAACCATACACTGTTTATCCCCCTACGTGGCACCCGCTCTGGGACACGCTACCGCAGCCTCCCAGGTAGAACAAACAGGACTACGCACAGCTTCTTCCCTTCAGCAATCAGACTGCTGACAATGAACCCCACGCTGTCCCATACTGCCTAGTTGTTGTCGTGTGCTGTGCTGAAGCGCAATTCTGTATTCACTGTATTTATTATTATCTGTGTATTTATTCCTATTTATACATTTCCCATCTATTTACCTTTATTCTTGTATCATTTATTTTGTACATACTTCTGATAATTGTGTATGTAACTGACTGTTTTGCACTCTGGTTAGACCCTCCTTACATTTCGTTACACTGTGCTTGAATTTTTGTAATGAAAATAAAGTAATCTAATCTAATCTCACTTTTGTTTTAGGGAATGGTTGTGTGTTTTGATATTAATGCCCTTCAGCTGTGATTTATTATTTATTTGTGTGTTTATATCATGCAAAAGGCTGCTACAGTTGACCCAATGCTCTTGAGTTTAAGATAAGATAAGATAGTACTTTATTGATCCCAATTTGGGAAATGTTTGCGTTGTAGCAGCATAAAAAAGACATGGCATTGTACAATATAAATTAAAAGAAATAAACAAGAAAGTAGCAAATATATATGTTGAATTAACAAGGTATTATGTATACATACATATATATGACCGATGGAATATTTAAATATAGAAAAGATTATATAAATGTAAAATGTACAATGTGGTTTTATTCCGAGAGAAACTACGGAGCAGAGAGTTCTCTTCCAGTCAGAGGTGATTTGTTGTACAGAGTTATGGCAGTGGGCAGGAATGTTTTCCTGTATCGGTCCTTGTGACAGCGGAGCTGCATCAGTCTGTTGGAGAAGGAGCTCCGTTGACTGTCCAGCTGCAGGTGGAGAGGATGGCTGGGGTTATCTGACTGTCCAGCTGCAGGTGGAGAGGATGGCTGGGGTTATCTGACTGTCCAGCTGCAGGTGGAGAGGATGGCTGGGGTTATCTGACTGTCCAGCTGCAGGTGGAGAGGATGGCTGGGGTTATCCATGATGGACAGACTGTTCAGTGTCCTCCTCTCCACCACAGCTTCAAAGGGGTCCAGCTTGATGCCGATGACAGACCCAGCTTTCCTGATCACTTTATTGATCCTGCTGGTGTCACCGGCTCTGATGCCGCACCCCCCCAGCAGACTGCAGCAAAGAAGAGTGCACTGGCTACAACTTCCTCAGAAACTAGAGTCTGCTCATCCACTTCTTGTACACAGCGTCAGTGTTGATCCTCCAGTTCAGCCCATTGTCTAAGTGCACTCCCAGGTATGTGTAGTCCTCCACAATACCCACATCCTCTCCCAGAATGCACAGGGGCTTAGGAGACTTCCTCTTCCTCCTGAAATCAATGACCATCTCTCTGGTCTTGGCCACATTCAGAAGCAGATGATTTCTTCCAGTCCACTCTACAAAATCACCCACCAGCGCTCTGTACTCCTCCTCCCGTCCATCCCTTATACACCCTACCACTGCAGAGTCATCCGAAAACTTCTGAAGGTGGCATGACTGAGTTGAAAGAGGTGAACAGGAAAGGAGACAGCACAGTCTCAGTGGGGCTCCTATACTACCAACCACCACATCGGAGGCAAGGGCAGCAGAGGGGGGATGCTGAAGCCAGGCTGAATGGTGGAGGAGAGGTGTGAAGTGGAGGTGGAGGAGACAGCAGCAGCGAACCTACTAAAAAAGGTCTTAAAGGTCCCATGACTCATGGCCATTTCTACTGATCATAATTCCATTGTTGAGGTCTACTACAATAGATTTATATTGTGCAATTTTCCAAACTCACATTGGTTTCTCTCTCTGTCCTAAACGGCTTGTTGGAGCTCGCCCCCCCCCCCCCCCCCCCCTGTGAGTCCAGCGTGCTCTGATTGGTCAAGCGACGTGCAACTGCTCGTGAGGAGCTGCTGTGAGGAGCAGACAGGGCTTCCGTGTCGGTGAAACAAATACAGCTAGAACAAGCAAAACTCACCCTGAGCACACACAAACACTCACAGCCGAAGTAAAAACAATAAGTGTGGCTTGATATTGAGTAAGAAAAAGGTTTATAACGCTGTGAGAATGGGTCTGGAGAGCATTTCTTCGCCATCCCAACTTAGCAGTCCGAAAAACGTTTACCCATTTAAACAGTCGTGGTAGATAGCCTACCTTGTTTGTTGTTGTTACAGGTTGTGTACCCGAATCTCCCGCTGGTCCAAACAAAGTAGGAACAGCATCGTTCCTCAGTGCCCTACGTTGTGCATATCCAGCATGAATCGCTGAAAGGTTTGGGAAGCTTTGTTTCGTGAAAGGCTGGCAGAGGGTGCGGCCATAGCTCTGGGCGTGGCTACTGGGTATCCCTACGTAGCGATACCCAGGAAGTAAATGAGAAATCTCCAACGAGGCGTTTTGGGGAGGTCTTTTCTGTGTTAGAGTTTTACTCGCTACAGGGTGTACTTTGAGGGTTTTTGACTCTGCAGACCGTTTACATGTATAAAAACCTTCATAACACACAAGGGGACGGGTAATAACCGGAAAAGCATGACATGGGACGTTTACAGAGGCGTGGGAAGGTATTTTGAGTGGGGGTGCTGAGGTGCTGGACTCCAGTGAACACTATTACGGGCACTATAGAGCACGCACAAAAGCACTCCCCACACGCAAACACACAGTACACCCGCGACTGTTACAATGAAGGCTCGATAATCAGCTCACGGATATAGGCAGGGGTAAAGTGCTATTTTTTACGAGTGGGGAGTGGACCTAACCTCCTCTAGGGGGGTCCGGGGGGATGCTCCCCCGGGAAGATTTTTTTTAAATATTGAAGTTAAAAGCATCAATCTGGTGCACTTTGAGAGCAACATTAAGAGATCTATGGATACATCTCTCAACGCCCAGATGAAACACAACTGTAAGCAGATGTTCTTTTTCTTTATGGATATTTTACAAATCACTCCCTTTCAAACTGTATTCTTGTTTTACTGCCATATAGTATTTCATAACTGTTTTTCCTTTATTCTCTTATTTTTTATAACTATAGTGATCATATGAAGGTGTGCCGCAGAAAAAATCTTTTGAATAATTTGTGACCAAACCGTTTGAGACCCACTGAGATAACTTAGAATAAAGTTAACTATCTAAACACTCAGAGAGTCCTTTAGCTCACCTGAGTCTCTCAGTCTGAGAGGAGAGCTCTCCTCCAGCTTGTTGTGGAACAAACAGCTCCGTATGTCCGTTAGTGCAGCTAGCTAACCAGATGCTAACAACACGGTCCCTGCTGGCACCGGTCCCTCTCTCTCTCTCTCTCTCCTCTCTCATCTCTCTCTCCTCTCTCTCTCTCTCTCTCTCTCTCTCTCTCTCTCTCTCTCTCTCCTCTCTCTCTCTCTCTCTCTCTCTCTCTCTCTCTCTCTCTCTCTCACACACAGAGCCGCTTGAATGACACAAGCACACTTTTATTTCCATGCAACTCTCTGATTGGTCTGGTGTCTTGCCTCTGTTGCATTCACCGAACACGGGAAATTACAGTCCTGCCGTCCTCTCTAGTGTCTTGATGAGGTTCACGTAAAGCACGGTTAATGTATTATATTATTGAGGTAGAATTGTCCGGGGCTACAGAAAAAACATTCGGGGAAGGCCAAAATATTATTTTACCAACAATGTGGAATTTATTGGCTACATATTATTACACAGATTTTGCACAGCGGGAGCAGCAATAACCGTCAAATAATAATTCAGACACGGGAGCTCCGCACCCCCTGTCTGCCGCTAGGGGGTGCTGCAGCGCCCTCAGCAGATTCAGATTGAACATTATAAATGATAGTGTCCGTCCAAAATAAATCATTACTTATAATGAAAACCACCCTTGAATGATGGGATGGTAGACTAAAAGCTTTAGGAATCCAAAGTATAACATATAATAAGTACCCTGTATCAAGTGTGATGCAAAACAAGTGACATGTGACCTTTTTAGAGAGGTTTAGCAGAAGAAAAAAAAAACACTTCTGGTGCATTTTCCATATCTTGGTCGATTTTGATGATTGACACCTCTTTTTAACCGTTAGAGCCAATAGAATCGAGGAGAAAATCCATCTAAACATTACCCATTGGTGAATGAGTGATGCGTTGCCAGGAAGCTGTCATACACTCTCGTAGAAGCTAATATGAAATCTCCGTTATTGACATAAATATGAAGATGGATTATCATAAATCAATCAAAGTGACACAGACACATTGGATTAACCTATGGATCAACCTTCAGCAGCGTTGTTATCGTTGCAATGCCATTGAACACGACTTTTGATCAGAAACAGCAAAAGGTAGGTAATATTATATTATATTATTATTAGTATTAGTATTATTATTAATAATGCTATGATAACGTGCAATTACGTAACTGCCACTACGTTTTAATTTTTGCACTACTAACTACTAAATACTGCTAATAATGATTGCATTGATTGTGTGACCATCTATGTTTCATGTTGTCTGTGGATGTTTAATTGCTCTTTTTCTGCTGTGTTTATTGTGTTTATTGTATTTTGTTACTCTGGCACAACAATTTCCTTCGGGATGAATAAAGTCTTATCTTATCTTATCTCTTATCTTAAGGTAAGACAATGTCCCGTTTTTGCTACCTAAAGCTACGTTGTGTGATGTCTGTGTTTGCTTCCCATGCCGCGAGTTCTGATCGCTCAGTGATGATACTTATATGTCTGGAATCTGTGGAATCTCAGCTTGCTAATCGATATCTTGTTTGAGCAGATTTGATAAGTAATAAGGGTATTTTACCTTGAGTTATGTGCTAATTGCGTTAGCATTTTTTTAGGGCTAATTCAGAGCCTTTTTTATTACCCTTATGTTTCGTTTAGCTAAACATGGTTAATATTGTCTGATAGCTGAGTTTCTTCCCGTTAAGTGGATATGACACATTCATAGTTTATTAAATGTTAAGAAGCCCTCAGAGCATAGGCGGCGCGTGAGGCTCAGGTTTGGGAAGGCTAAATCACTTTTTTTACCTGACGCTGCACGCCTCCGGCGTCTATAGAAAAGAGATCAACTCAGTGTGCGGAGTTTAAATCTCTCAAGTCATATTACAGGATAAAGGAAATACAGTTTAAACTGCCGTATGCAGAGAAGACGCCGACGTGTCGCACTTATCATTCATATTACATCATCAATCAGATCATCGATCATATAATATCATAATATATCATATATTTCCTTATCTGAGTCAGCTTCTCCAGCCGTATCTGGCCATGCAACACTTACATTGTCACATACTGTATGCAGAAATATTATTTTAAGCAACACATTAAGTTGACGAAACACTCGAGTCAAATGTAATTAAAGTCAGATCCACTTGTGTCTTAGATGGTGCAACTCTGTGGCTTGTATCCTGGATTATATGTTTAAGTCATGGATGTTTAAAGCTCATATTTGTCTAGTATTAGTTTACTTTTCATTAATGAAGTATGACGCTGCGCTGTCAGTACACTTGTCCCTGTTTGTGTTTGGTCAAATGTAGCTAACCCCGCCCCTTTCACGTGAACGCGCTCTCAGCTGGTGAGAGAAACCCTGACCCATTGATTTACCGAGTTGATAACCAGCGTCGTAGGACCGTTTAGCGAGATCTCGTTTGTTGTTGTTAGTTTGTTTGTTACTCAAACATATCCAGGGTATGTTGAACTGGCTTCGTAGTACAGAGCACAGGTGGCTCGCAGCGCTAATGTCAAAGACACAGACATTATATTTGTATTTTACCAGGATGCAGTGACACAAATATTTGGGAAGGCTTAGCCTTCCCTAGCCTACAGCACCCGCCGCCCCTGCCTCAGACGCTGTTTCTTGCAAGATGTTGCGTTTTGCCCCCGCCCGCGGGCCGTGGGGTTTAACTTGTTAACAGGTTAAAGTGTGAGTGTCGGTGGATGGGGAGGAGGTAAAGTAAAATATAGATTACATTACATTACATGTCACTTGTTAGATGCTTTTATCCAAAGCGACTTACATACTCAATACTGTGGGCAATCCCCACAGGAGCAATTTGGGGTGAAGTGTCTCAGGGACACAACGACATGCTGACTGCAGTGGGGTTTGAACCTGTGCTCCCCTGATCTGAACACCAACGCACTTTAAAAAAAAATGTATTATCAAAAATAAACATTTAACAGTTCATCACAATTACATAAAGTACTTACAGCATATAACAAAGACACACATTTAAATCAAAACAGCTTCATAATTTGTATGAAACACAGACATAAAATGATGTAAACCAATAAACAAGAAAAACAAACCAAACTCAAACAAATCAACAAATCAAATTAAACCAAAACAAAACATAAACTGTCCTTTTTTCACTGAAAAATAGTGTCTCTTATGACATTTTCCAAAGGTGAAACCAGGGGCGCCGCCAGAGATTTTGGGCCCCATGAAAATATATCACATTGGGCCCCACTCAGGCCACTTTGTTTATAAATTACCTCGAGGGCCGTACCAAATGGTCTAGCGGTCCGTATACGGCCCGGGGGCCGGAGGTTCCCCACCCCTGCTTTAATATAATAACATTAGAATTAATATCATAACCAAAATGTCTGTGATTAACATTTTGTTTACAGACTGATCACTCAATGCTTCAAACTGTCCATCATCCAAATTAGACTAAAAGCAGTTTTTTGTTTTATATAGATCATTGGCTATGTGGGAAAATACTGTGTTTGAAATGTATAATTTAAATTAGATGTTAGCTTTTTGTTATATATATATATTGTATTCCAGTCTCCCTTCAGATATGTTAAGTGGCATTCAACACAATGCTGCTCACCTCCTTCAATTGGGAGAAAAGCTGGTTCAAGTTCAGCCTTATGGGGGGACAGGGCTGCTGAGCCTAGAGATGGATCTGTTGGACCTGGCACCAGGGGGAGGGACAACTGATTTAGTGAACAGGCGCTAAAAATGTGCCTGCATTTATTAAAGGTAGGTAGGTAAGAATGGAGAAACCAGCTCGAGTGCGCTCGAATTTGAAAGTACACAACCGAAAAAAATCTGCCCCTTCCTTCAGACTTCCTTACAGAGCCCCTCCTCCAACACACACGAACGCGCACATGACCAATGAGGGCACGAGATAAGCTTGTGCACAGATGGAAGGCTGACAGGCAGGTAGGCCATCAGGTTACTTTAGCCGGGCCGGCTCAGATGATTGGTCGTGCTTTTTACAGCGCTACGGCTTCCACAGATGACATTTTTGTATGTATTTATTGTCAAAGCATTTAATATATTCATTGCTATCGGGATGTTAAGAGCATTCCATGGAATATAACAAAAAGTGTTTCTGAAGTGAATTACCTACCATACCTTTAAATATCAGCTAAAAGAGCAGTGAAATTAAAGACCTCTGAATTTTCTGTAAAGATATTAACAGTACTTAATGTCAGCTTAGTAAACAAAAAAACATTAGCTAACAGACTAATTTCCACCACTCATGGACCACACTCACCTTTTCTTGTGAAAAACTGTGTGACATACTGTCGCCCTTTAGTCCCTCTCTCTTCAAATCAAATCAAGTTTTATTTATATAGCACATTTATAAACGATTCTTGGTCGAGCCAAAGTGCTGTACATATAATAAAATTAGCCTACAGTAGAGACACTTTACAGCAAATACAACAAGGCAAGGCAAGGCAAGGCAAGGCAAGGCAAGGCAAGGCAAGGCAAGTTTATTTATATAGCACTTTTCAACACAAGGCAATTCAAAGTGCTTTACAAAAAATGAAAGACATTAAGAAAATGGCATTTAAAATCAGTCATTAAATAGAAAAGCTAATAAAATAAACATTAAAAGAAGAAATACATGGATAAACATTAAAAGAAAAAATACATGGATAAAAGTTACAGTGCAGTCTAAGATATGAATAGTTCAATTAAAAGCAGCGACAAAAAGAAAAGTCTTCAGCCTGGATTTAAAAGTAGTCAGAGTTGCAGCGGACCTGAAGGTTTCTGGGAGTTTGTTCCAGATATTTGGAGCATAATAACTGAACGCTGCTTTACCATGTTTAGTTCTGACTCTGGGGACAGAAAGCTGACCAGTCCCTGAAGACCTGAGAGATCTGGATGGTTCATTATTTAGCAGGAGGTCAGAAATGTATTTTGGGCCTAAACCATTCAAAGCTTTATAAACCAGCAGCAGTATTTTGAAATATATTCTTTGACACACAGAAAGCCAGTGTAAAGACTTCAGAACAGGAGTGATGTGATCCACTTTCTTAGTGTTAGTGAGGACTCGAGCAGCGGCGTTCTGAATCAGCTGCAGCTTCCTAATAGATTTTTTAGTGAGACCTGTGAAGACACCATTGCAGTAGTCGAGTCTACTGAAGATAAAAGCATGGACAAGTTTTTCCAAATCCTGCTGTGACATTAGTCTTTTAATCCTAGATATGTTCTTTAGGTGATAGTAGGCTGATTTAGTAACTGTTTTAATGTGACTGTTGAAACTCAGGTCAGAGTTCATGACTACACCTAGATTTCTGGCTTTATCTGTTGTTTTGAACATTGCAGACTGAAGCTCAGCGCTAACTTTTATACGTTCTGCCTTGGCTCCAAAAACCATTACCTCAGTTTTATCTTTGTTTAATTGGAGAAAGTTCTGACACATCCAGTCATTGATTTGTTCAATGCACTTACTCAGTGTTTGAATTGGAGCATAGTCTCCTGGTGAAACTGTTACGTAAATTTGTGTGTCATCTGCATAGCTATGGTAACTTATTTTGTTGTTTTTCATTATCTGAGCCAGTGGTAGCATGTAGATGTTAAAGAGAAGAGGCCCCAAGATGGAGCCTTGAGGAACCCCACATGTCATATTTGTCAACTCAGATGTTTGTTTGTTTGTTTGTTTATTTATTTAAAGGACAGTGCACATTAATTCACATTGCTGTAAATGAGCCAGTATTAGCCAGCAGGCTAATTTTCAACTGTTGTCCTTGGCAAGATGTTAAATGACCACAACAAGACTAGAAAATAAAAACATAATTAAATAGAGTACAGCAGACAGCATCAGTACAACATAAATAAATAGCAGTACAACAATAAATAGGAACAGCAGTACAACAATAGAGAGGAACAAACAAACATGCAAACAGATGAAATATCATCATACCTTGATTCAGTTAAAAGTGTTCACATTTTTGATTGTTTAAAAGCCAGTTCTTATGATTGTGGTTAAATGTATGATAGGAGGTGTTATTCCTTATCTGTATTGGTATTGTGTTCCAGAGTGTTGGTGCCCTCACAGAGAAACAGTGTTTGCCAAAGGAACTGGACCTAAGAGGGACTACACAGTCCCCTCTTAGGGCAGACCTTGTGGTTCTGCTGTTTGAATTTTTCTGCTGTATAAAAGTGCAGAGTGGTGGGGGTGCCTTGCCGTTTAGAATTTTAAAAATGAGACATGCATCAGTGTGTTTTAATATATTTTCCCAGCTGAGCAGGTTATGTTTGTCCAGGATTTTGCAATGGTGGTATAGCTTTGGTTTTCTGTCTAAAACTTTGAGAGCTTGTTTGTAAAGTGACAGGATAGGCCTTAATGTTGTGCTATTCGCCTGGGTCCAGCTGGTCATACAGTATGTTAGGTGGGGAAGGATCATGGCAGTCATGTAGAGTTTTGCTACAGGTGTTGTCAAACAATTCCTTATATATCTAAAGTTTGATAGATTGTATTTAGTTATTTGCGTTACCTTTCTCACTTGTTTTTTGAAGGATAAAGTAGTGTCAAGGATAATGCCTAGATATTTAAAATGTGTAACTGTTTGAATGACCTCCCCAGACACATAGACCTTGGGTTCACAGTGTGATACAGTGTTGGTCTTGCTAAAAAACATACAGACTGTCTTCTTAACATTCAGATATAGCTGTGAATCAGTAAGCCATTGATTTACATGAACCATTGCATCATTTAATTTGGCCGCAGCTTTGGCCTTGGTTTTTGCATGGACATAAATGACAGTGTCATCAGCATACATTTGCACCTCACATCCAGTGCACACTGATGGCAAGTCATTTATATAAAGGCTGAATAGAATTGGGCCCAGGATAGATCCCTGGGGTACACCCAGTTCATTCCTCAGGGGTGGTGATGTCTCGCCACTTACTCTCACACACTGAACTCTGTCTGACAGATAGGAGCTCATCCAGTCTATTGCACTGGGTGAGAAATTAAAATAAGACATTTTGTGAATGAGTACTTGATGATTGACTGTATCAAAAGCTTTCTTAAGATCTAAGAAGATTGCTCCAACAATGCCTCCTTTGTCCATTTTTAATTTCATATTTTCCACAAGGTAACAATTTGCGGTCTCAGTGGAATGATTGGCTCGGAAGCCGAATTGCATGGGGTGTAGTGTGAAAGGACTACTGTTAAGATGTCCAGTCAATTGCTCAGCTACACATTTCTCAGAGATCTTAGACATGACAGGTAAAACACTAATGGGCCTATAGTTGTTTGCATCAGTTGTGTCCCCGGATTTGTGGACTGGCACAACAATGGCTAACTTCCAGTCTTTTGGGAATTTTCTCTCCCTAAAAGAGGTGTTAATTATTTTGGTAATTGTCCCTGTGAGGGTAGTAGCATGTTTCTTTAGAAACAGAGAATCCAGTCCAAAAGTGTCTTTTGATTTGGAATTGTTTAAAGAAGAAATTATAGAATTAACTTTGGATTCAGAAGTCTCTGTCAGGGAGAAGACTGGCTGTGTATAATCAATAGGTGATGAATGTATTTGACCAATTTGGCAACTGTTTATAGTCAACCTCACAGAATTAATAAAATGGTTATTAAAAATAGCCGCTATTTCTGCTGGCCCCTTACATAAGGTTCCATTTTTACTGATCTCCAGCTGCTTTGTTATTTTATGCCCTTTCCCTGTTAGGTTCTGCAGACAGTCCCAGATTTGTTTATGATTTCCCTTAGATTCATGTGTATTTACCTATAGAAACAAAGTTGTTTCTGTCCTTTAAGTAGGATTCAAACCAATTTGGAACTGTTTCCGAAAGTCCCACCCAGTTTTCCAGTCGGTCTAGTAATATGCTGTGGTCAACAGTGTCAAACACAGCACTGAGATCTAATAATACTAACACTGAAGTTCTGCCACTGTCTGTGTTTAAGTGGATGTCATTAAAGACCTTTACAAGAGCAGTCTCAGTGCTGTGGTTTGGACGAAAGCCTGACTGGAGCACATCTAAACAGTTATTTAAATGCAAAAAATTACTCAACTGTTGAAAAACAACTTTTTCAATGATTTTACCTAGAAATGGGAGGTTTGATATGGGCCTATAATTGTTCATTACTGTAGCATCTAGATTATTATTTTTTAAGAGCGGTTTAATGACTGCAGTTTTCAGGGCCTTTGGAAAAATACCTGAGTGAAGAGATTTGTTTATTATATGAAGTAGATCGGAGGTCATGCAAGGCAAAACATCTTTGAAAAATCCCGTTGGAATAATATCAAGGCAGCAGGAGGAGGATTTCAGAAGTGGTATAATGTCCTCTAGGTTTTTATCATTAATCTGATGGAATTGTGTCATGGTGTTTGAATTGATGTTAAATGGACACAGAGACAACAGATTTGTTGTTCCTGATGCAGAGGCACTGACTGTTTGTCTGATTTTCTGAATTTTGTCAGTGAAAAAGGAGGCAAAATCATTGCACGCCCTGGTGGATAGAAATTCAGAGGCTACTGACACTGGGGGGTTAGTTAGTCTGTCGACGGTAGCAAATAAGGCACGTGCATTGTTTTTGTTTTTGGTAATGATGTCAGAGAAGAACGATTGTCGTGCGTTTTTCAATTCCAAATTATAAAGACCAAGTCTCTCTTTATAGATTTCAAAGTGAACCTGGAGATTTGTTTTTCGCCACCTACGTTCAGCTTTTCGACACTCTCTTTTTTCTGTTTTCACGGTCATGGCCTTTCTCCATGGAGATATTTTCTTGCCAGACACTTCCTTTACCTTAGTTGGAGCAATGGCATCTATAATATTTTAAATTTTTGAATTAAAATGATCTACTAGCTCATTTACTGAGATGTTAGTAGGGGCAAGTGTGGAAGAAAAATTCTGAGTAAACATTTCCCTAGTATTTTCAGTTAAATATTGCTTTGTGGTTACCTCTTTTTGAACATTTTTGAGAACAGAAATAGAGCTCTCAAAGAAAACACAGGAATGATCAGAGAGTGCAACATCAGTCACCACAACCTCAGAGATATTCAGACCCTTTGAGATAATTAAGTCCAGAGTGTGCCCCTTATTGTGCGTGGGCTCCGTCACATGCTGAGTCAGTCCATAGCTATCAAGAACACAAAACAGTTATTTTGCCCCTCTGTCCTGAGGGTTGTCAACATGGATGTTAAAATCACCAACAATGACTAAACGGTCAAAGTCAATACACACTATAGACAGCAGTTCAGTAAAGTCATCATAAAAGCTTGCACAGTATTTTGGTGGTCTATAGATATTTAGGAACAGAGCTCGAGAGGAGCATTTCAGCTGAAGGGCCACATATTCAAAAGAAGCAAAGTTCCCTTAAGATGTCTTCCTGCATTGAAGAGAATCATTGAACAGAATAGCAACTCCACCCCCTTTCTTATGCATTCTTTCCTGACTCATAAAACTAAAGTTGGGAGGGGTTGATTCGATAAGAACAGCTGCACTGTTATTTTGTTCAATCCAAGTTTCTGTTAAAAACATAAAATCGAGATTGTGCTCACTGATAAAATCATTGATTAAAAATGTTTTTCCTGCCAAAGACCTGACATTTAATAAAGCTAGTTTAAGTTTGTTAAACACACTATCAGTCATGTTTTTTGTAACAAGCTGTGGCTGACATGGAATCACTGCTAAATTAGATAAACTCACACAAACGTTTGAGCGCTTCCTGTATCTAAGATGATTCACCGCTCTTAATCTATTACCTATCAACACAGATATCGGCAAAGCGATAGGCAGGCAGGGCCCTGGCATGTCCTGGAAAGAGTTGAGAGTGCCATACGCCCTTGAGCCCGGACCGAGCACATATCAGTAAGAGATTGTTGCATTTTGTACACACACATCCTTATCAGGCTTCGGAGACTGCAGATGCTTTCTTGAAGGGAGGGGCGGTGGTTGACGTAGGCACGGTGATGGAGACGGGGGAGATGGTGCGGGGGTAGAAGACATGCTGCCAGGGGGGGGGGGGTGGTTGACGTAGGCATGGTGATGAAGACGGGGGAGATGGTGCGCGTCTCCGCAGTGATTTTGGGGGCCGTCGTTGAGGAGCGGGGGTAAAGGACATGCTACCAACCCTGCGTATCGCCTTAGTATGGTCTTTGGACTCCAGGAAGGAATCGGTGCCAACCCTCTGTATCACCTTCATGTGTTCGGGGGGGGGGGGGGGGGGGGTGACGGGCAGTGGAGACTCCTCCATGTGTCTCATAGGTCTCCCATAATCAGAACATTCCTCAGGCGGGTGCAGTGATAATTCTTCAGGGTTTTCTGCGCGATGTGTTGTGTCTTTCTCCTGTTTTGATTCCTCTTGCCGCTTGTCCTTGGCAGAGGGAACAGATTGATGACGCAGGCAGTTGAAAATGTTAGAGATAAACAATTTCACTCCTGACTTGTTCAGGCAAACTCCATTTGCCTTGAAAAGATGTCTGCGATCCCAGAAAAAGTTAAAATTGTCAATAAAATGGACAGAATGGTCAGTACAGGCATTGGAAAGCCAGGTGTTCAGTGCAAACAATCTGCTGAATCTCTCCACTCCTCTTCTGACTGGCGGTAGAGGGCCACTGATGAACACCTCCGCATTTAGAGAGCTGACAGTTTCCAACAAACATTTAATGTCTTCTTTCAGCACTTCTGACTCTTGTTTCACAACATCATTTGTTCCAATGTGTAGTACCACATTCTTCACAGTTGGATGTTCAGCCCCAATATGCAGGATCTTCTCAGCCACGTCAGAGACCACATCCTTGGGAAAACAGAGTACTTTGGTGTTGTTCTTATTACACTTTTACCTTTTACATCTCTTACAGCAGAGTCACCCACAATCAGAGTTTCAGGCCCAGTCGTTAGCTTTCCCTCTAGCCTTTTACTTTTGGAGTAGCTATTGGTCCTTACCCTGCTGTGTGAAGAGGACAGGTTATCCAGGTCATCAGAAAGAGATCTCCGGTTCTCGGTCAGCGGAGCGTATATGTTCTGGATTGGCACACTTGGTGGTTTAGGAGGATTGTTTGTAATTCTCCCTTTAGCAGCTGTCCACTGCGGTTTCCTGGTAGGAACAGGGGTTGAAGATGCGCTCTTCCTGGGTGATAACAATGCAGGCCAGCCGGTCGCATCACAGATTTCAGAGCGCTGGGCTCTGCCTGTTATCCGTCCTCCCAAATCCCATGGAAATGATTTACTCTTCGGCTTTGCACCCAGAGAGTTCCAGGGAGGACTACCACTTGTAGATTTATTACCCAGTACACAGCCCTCCTGTTCCTTGGAATCCTTGTAGCTGCTAACTAGCTGTGAGTTAGCATACCCTTCTCCATTATTTTGCAACACTGGTAAAGTGGTGTCATTCCCACGACATAGTCCATTCACTTCCAAGTTAATTTGCAACCGTTGCATTTTCATTTCCAACACATCGATCTTCTGTATAAGTTTGTGGAAGTGATCTGTAGAGAATGGAGGCATTTTGCTACCAACTAGCATGCAGTAGCCTACCAGGCTTTAGCTGTTGCTAGGCCACGCTACTGTAAGACTGAGGTCGTCGTAAAAATGTTGAAATATGGCTGAAACCCTCCGTCTATTTACGAAGATGAACTGTCCCAGTGATAAGTTAATGTCCAGGAGCCGCTGCTCGAAGTTTTCAGAGAATAAGAATAGGAAAATCAGCATAAAAAGTAAGCAGAGGCAGGAGCAAGCAGAAAAGCGTCTGCACTGTAAGAAAGATAAGACATGCACCTGTTATAAAGAGATGTATAAAGGTTAGATTGTGGTCTCTTAGACTGGGGCTGTCCGGGGGTTAAGCCCGGCACATAGGACGATGCTCTGACGTCATCACCCTCACACATTTGTCATATGTTTACAAAAAACTATATATATGTTAAGACTTTTCTCGTTCTTAATAGACTATATTTAGGGTCGATATGTGTTGACCTTAGTTTAAAATAGCAGATCTCTGTGACCGGATATAGTTTGGCTTAGACCCCGGCCCCACGAGGACACATACAGTAAAACGCATACGCAAACGCAAAAAAGTCTTCCGTTCACACGCATTCGATTCATTAACGTGTCCGTTCACACTAGACCACTGGAAATGCTGCAGTACATATGCCAGGCCTGTAAGTGGCGCTGCTGCCGCCACAAAATACACCAAAAGCAGCGAAGAAGACCCCGGAGCATGGTTGTCATGGTTGCCCTTCTGTTTATTCTCCGCGGTGGACGGCGTGTTCTCCTGCTGTATATCTCTCAGGTAGTCCCCCGAGGGAAAATGCATTATAGCGGTAGTGAATCACCCGGTGCTGTATGATTAGTCTCTGTTCATCTACCAGGATACAAACCGGAGGAGTGAGGCATGGAGGGAGGTGGCAGAGACAGTGGGTGAAATTGGTAGGTTTTCGCCTGGGGATTTTATATCCAGTTTACTTCGTTTTCATTCATGTGATTGGTTGTTGGTCGCGTTGCTCGCAAAAAATCCCCAAGCTTCAGACATGCCCACCGCCAAGCGTCAACGCAAGCTGCTGTGTGGACGCTCCGTTAAATGTGTGTCAACCACAGACCTTATTTCGAGCTATTTTCCAAAATCCTATGGAGAAATTGCATTGCGTTTTTGACGAAGGAACCGGAAGGAGTTTACATCCGGGTTTTAGGACGCGTCACTGCGGTTCTCTATAGTTTGATCTGTGCTCTCTATAGAGAACCGCAGTGACGCGTCCTAAAACCTGGAATTAAACTTCTTCCGGTTCCCTCGTCAAAAACCAATGCAATTTCTGTTACGATTATTGTGTTATGTCACGTTTTGTATGTCTTGTTTTGGGTGTTTTGCTGTTCTCCCTGTCATGTTTTCCTCTTGGTATATCTGGTCCTTTTCCCTGTGTTTTTCCTCCTGTCGTTAGTTTCCCTGGTGTGTCTAGTTGTCTGATTGTGTTCACCTGGTGCCCCTTTGTTTTCTCCTCCCTCCTCACCTGTCTCTTGTTTGTTTGATTAGTCCTGGGTGTATTTAGGTTCTGTGTTTTCTGTTAGTCTTTGTGAGTTCCTTGTCGTATTTGGACGTTGTTCACGGGGTGAGAGTACTGTTTTGTCGAAGTTTGTTCCAGTAGCCTTGAAATAAAGGTATTTTTTCTGTTCATCTGCATTTGGGTCCTGCTTGCCTCACTCAACCCTGACAGAAGGAACTCACCAAATATGGGCCCAGCAGATCCGTTTGAGCAGGAACTAGTGGATTATACCTTTCCTTTGTCTGACTGCGCTCATCGATGGAGAGGAGCGGTCAGGGTTCAGCAGCGAGATGCTCTGGCAGATGCAGTCCACCTTACGCTGAGGAATCAAGATTTGGTTAAATTCTTACCGGCCTGGCTTTTGGATTACCTCACGGTTCGTTTTCCCGATCCTGATAGACCCAGGTCTCCAGATTCCCATTTTGATACCACACGCATCGGTGTGGTCCGTCTGGCGTCAGCCCCTGCTTCTCACCCAGTGTTTGCTACAGTCCAGGAGCCATTCGCTGGTACTCGTCTGGCTTTTGGAGGTCCACGGAGCCTCCAAACAGCTCCTAAAGGAAGGAGTCGCAAGGCCAGGTTAGCAGCACGAGCCCAAAGGGCCATGGTTCCAGAACCAGTTCAGCCCCCAGCAGCCATGGTTACAGACCCAGTTCTGGCCCCAGCAGCCATGTTTCCGGCTCCAGAACCGGACCTTACAACCATAGCTCCAGAGCCGGCCCATTCAGCCATGTTTCCGGCTCCAGAACCGGACCTTAGTCATGTTTCCGGCTCCAGAACCGGACCTTACAGCCATGTTTCCGGCTCCAGAACCGGACCTTACAGCCATGTTTCCGGCTCCAGAACCGGACCTTACAGCCATGTTTCCGGCTTCAGAACCGGACCTTACAGCCATGATTCTGGCTTCAATTCCGGCTCCAGAACCGGACCTTATAGCCATGTTTCCGGCTCCAGAACCAGACCTTACAGCCATGATTCTGGCGTCAATTCTGGCCCCCGCAGCCATGGTTCCAGATCCAGCTCTTGCCCCAGCTGCCATAGTCCCATCTCTTGTCCCTTCTCTAGTCTCTTCTCGAGTTCCCCCTCTAGTCCCTTCCCAAGTCCCTTCTCTAGTCCCTTCCCTAGTCCCTCCTCAGGTCACTTCTCTAGTCCCTTCTCTAGTCCCTTTTCCAGTCACACCTCTAGTCACTTCTCAGGTACCAACTCTAGTCCCATCTCAAGTCCCTCCTCTAGTCACTTCTCAAGTCCCCTCTCCAGTTCCCTCTCGAGTCCCCTCTCCAGTTCCCTCTCGAGTTCCTACTCAAGTCCCAATTCAAGTTCCTACTGAAGTGCCGTTGGAGGTTCCGCTGGGGGTCCTGCCAACTCCATGTCTTGTCCCGTTGGGGGTCCTGCCGACTACTCTCCTGCCGGGGGTCCTGCCAACACTATGTCCTGTCCCGTTGGGGGTCCCGCCAACTACTCTCCTGCCGGGGGTCCTGCCAACCCTATGTCTGGTCCCGTTGGAGGTCCCGCCGACTACTCTCCTGCCGGGGGTCCTGCCAACCCTATGTCCTGTCCCGTTGGGGGTCCCGCCGACTGCGCTTCTGCCTGGGGTCCTGCCAACCCTGTGTCCTGTCCTGTTGGAGGTCCCGCCGACTACTCTCCTGCCGGGGGTCCTGCCAACCCTATGTCCTGTCCCGTTGGGGGTCCCGCCGACTGCCGCTTCTGCCGGGGGTCCTGACAACCCTGTGTCCTGTCCCGTTGGGGGTCCCGCCGACTGCCCTCCTGCCGGGGGTCCTGCCAACTCCTGGTCCTCTTCCGTGGGGGATCCTGCCGAGGCCTGTCCCGCCGGTTCCTGTCCGGCCGACACCGGGTTCTGCCCGGCCTCCGGCGTCGTCCCGTCGCCGTCTTCCTGCCCGGCCCCGGCCCCCTGACTTTCCCAGCCGCGGCCCTCGCCCTCATGCTCGGCCCCCTGACTTTTCCGGCCGCGGTGGCCTTCGCCCCTCCACCTTGGACTCTGTCTTGCCCCCGGGCCGTCCGCCCGAGTCCCCTTTCTCGGCTTCTGCCTTGCCCCCGGGCCGTCCACCCGAGATCCCTTCCGGGTCCTCCGCGGTGCTCCTGGGTTGTCAGCCCAAACCCGTCCTCCTGACCCTCTCCACCCACCCTGGTGGCCCTAGTTTTGTGTCCCTCCTCCGGTCCCACTCCACCCACCCTGCTGGACATTGTTATTTTGGGTTTATTGGACTGTTTTGGTGTTTTAGGGACGTCTGGAATCCATGCCTTGAGGTGGGGGGTTCTGTTACGATTATTGTGTTACGTCACGTTTCGTATGTCTTGTTTTGGGTGTTTTGCTGTTCTCCCTGTCATGTTTTCCTCTTGGTATATTGTCTGGTCCTTTTCCCTGTGTTTTTCCTCCTGTCGTTAGTTTCCCTGGTGTGCCTAGTTGTCTGATTGTGTTCACCTGGTGCACCTTTGTTTTCTCCTCCCTCCTCACCTGTCTCTTGTTTGATTAGTCCTGGGTGTATTTAGGTTCTGTGTTTTCTGTTGGTCTTTGTGAGTTCCTTGTCGTATTTGGACGTTGTTCACGGGGTGAGTACTGTTTTGTCGAAGTTTGTTCCAGTAGCCTTGAAATAAAGGTATTTTTTCTGTTCATCTGCATTTGGGTCCTGCTTGCCTCACTCAACCCTGACAATTTCTCCATAGGATTTTTGAAAATAGCTCGAAATAAGGTCACGTGCGTTCAATATGTCAAACTGATTTCCCTGACTACAATCTTTAGTTACATGGTGAAACGTTATGCTGCTTGTACTAATTAGACTTATCATATAAGCCACACAGGTTTTAATAGGATGTTGTGGTGACCATTTTATAATGTCATAATTCAATCATGGAACTACAGGTTGGGGGTATTGTTCCGCACGGACACTATTGCTTATTGTACCTCTTGTGTATATACTGTGTCCTCCTCCTTTTCTCTCTCTCTTGGCTACTCGGACTGCAAGCCAGCAACATGTCTCTTTCTGCTCCGCAATAAAGTTTCCATTTGCACTTCCATTGCACCGCCTCCGACTCCCTATCTCTCGGCACTACATTGGTGACCCTGACAACGTCTCGTGAAGTTTCCGGGACGGAGCCAAACACGGCAAAAGGAACTCGAGTTCCTTTCTCGAAATGCCGGGGTTTGATTGGAGACGTCCGTGGCTGCCACCGGCACACGGACTGAGGCTCGGTGCGTGCTCCGCAGAAGCCTGGCGACGTTGCTCGCCGTTCCCGCATCGGCTTACTATCCAACGGGGGACGATGCACGACCTGCTGGGTCGACCAGCAACCCCATTGCTACCTCATGGGGCTGTTTCTTCGGGGCGTGCGGCTGCACGTCCCGGCTGCGCTACCTGACGGCGACTAACGGCTAACCACGAGGGGCTAACGATGGCTAGCAGCTACCCATGGCTGCCAGCTAACGGCTAGCTGCTAACGGCTATCGACCCTTTTGAGCTTTTTCTGGTGCCTGAGAGGAGGTTCGACCATGTCTGGTTGGCCTCGTGTGGATCCTCCCACGATTTCGCCCACCTGTTTTTGACCGTGGACAGTACGACCCTTTTTGAGTTTTTTCTGGTGCCGGAGAGGAGGTTCGACCGGCCGGTTGACCTCATGTGGACACTCTCACCTTTTTCACCACCTCGACGGTGGTTCCAGACGCCACTCACGTTTTCATCGACGCCTGGGTGGTGCACTCCTGGACCCCGTCTCGCCTCAACGGTTTTGGACGTCGCCCATGCTGCCATCGGCCCGTGGGTGGCGCGCTCCGGAGCCTGTCTGGCCTCTTCCTTCGCCTCGGCGGTTTCGGACGTCGCCCATGCCTTCATCGGCCCGTGGGTGGCGCGCTCCGGGACCCTGTCTGGCCTCTCCTGCCTTCCGGGGATATCCAGACGCCACTCACGTTCATCGGCGCCTGGGTGGCGCACTCCTGGACCTCGCCTCGACAGTTTCGGACGTCGCCCATGCCTTCGTCGGCCCGTGGGTGGCGCGCTTCGGGACCCTGTCTGGCCTCTTCCTTCGTTTCGGACGTCGCCCATGCCTTCATCGGCCCGTGGGTGGCGCGCTCCGGGGCCCTGCCTGGCCTCGCCTCTTACCGCGGGTCACGGTTCATCTCGACGGCGGCTTCGGACGGCGCCCCGTCTGGCCTCTCCCCTGTCCACGGCTCCTTCCTCCCGGGGATGCTGCTCCTGCCCCCCGGGGACCCGGCTCCTTCCTCCCGAGGACTTCGTGCCCCCCCGCCGCCGCTGTGCCCTCGCCTGTGGCCGGGCAGCGCTGCTGCCTACTGGGGACCACCGGGTTATTCACGCCAGTCGCAGCTCAGCGACCAAGCTTTCTCCGACTGGCGGGTGAGTTCTTCGTTCGCCACGACGCCTACTGCGGGCCCCTTACGACGGCCCGTTCCGGCCTGCCCCCGGTGGGGATGCCCTCGCCCTCGTTAGGGCCCCTACCCTCTCCTGCGGCCCCTTTCCGACGGCCCGTTCCATGGCCCGGCCCTCACCTGCAACCCCGCCCTCCTCGGCCCCTATGGTGCTTCCTCCCAGACGCGGGGATTGTGCCATGTTTGAATTCTGGGGGGGCTTGTGTGGTGACCACTTTATAATGTCATAATTCAATCATGGAACTACAGGTTGGGGGTATTGTTCCGCACGGACACTATTGCTTATTGTACCTCTTGTGTATATACTGTGTCCTCCTCCTCTTCTCTCTCTTGGCTACTCGGACTGCAAGCCAGCAACATGTCTCTTTCTGCTCCGCAATAAAGTTTCCATTTGCACTTCCATTGCACCGCCTCCGACTCCCTATCTCTCGGCACTACAATGTATTCATTATCTTTATGTTGTGGTCTTTTCAGCAGCGCCATCTCTAAAACGGCGATACAGTCACTACCCATCATTTACATTTCACCGTGACATGGACAAAAATCTAACGTCAGCTTACCTCATGGCACGAATCCAGACTCTCCTTTGGAAAACATTGGCTGGGAAACGATAGAACGAGCACGTTTCATGCAAAGACCTGTGGCTGCAACCCGGAGGAAAGCAACAAACCATTGCGTAGCTAACTAGTAGCGCTAACGTTAGCTAACGAAACGAACTGCAGAGTAAAATTGGAAAACACTGGTAATTAATTATTCTATAATTTGTAAAACTACGGTGTTAAAAACGACAATTTCAAAAATACAGATTATAATTGTTAGGGAAATATTTTAATCATGTCTGTCTCCTTATATGGAATTAGGACCCTATCTGCAGAGCTTCTTCTCTGGTTAAGAGTGTTGTTCCTCAATCTGTGAAAATATCATCATGTCGTTCTCAGGGTCAACTCAGAGGTCAGACGCCTGGCTTTCTGGAGAAAGGGGGGTCATCCGGTGCCTCTGAGTTTCTCTGCAGTGTGCACATTATGTTATGGTTAACAGAGACAGGCGCATAAATCTCAGATCCGTTTGTTTCAATATATATATTGGGTGTATTTTGTTGCAACTTTTCAGAGAGTCCGCTCGGTGGAAGACGGTTAACTGTATGAAACTGAGTGTATCCTCTCCGGCCGTTACTTCAATAAATCTCCGTGTTTGATGAAAGATTCTCCGTCTCCAATTCTTCAACATTGGCTCTGCATTGAATCCCAGAAGATTATTCTTCACAGATTGGCGTCACGACAGAATATCAAATATATCTTCAGAATACTGGTAAGTGTAATATCAAATCTATTTGAATATTGCCTTACCAGGATCTGTGATTGACGATATCAAAATTACCTGTGAAGCTGAAAGGCTGCACGTTTTTTTCTCGGTGTCTCTATTTAAATTTCGGAGAGACCTTAAAATAGAGAATCAGTAAAGTGGATTTCTGCATTAGAGCAATGTTATGGATTTGTATTGAAACAAATCGCCGAATTCTGGAGACTTCAGCGGTCAAAATACAATAAAACAGCTGTTTTAAAGCGGACCCTGTGCTGCTGCAGAGGCAGAGCGGGCCTGCATGTGTCCCTCCCCCCCCTGCGGAGCGCAGCAGAGCAGAAAGAAATTCAGTTTAGTGGTATAACTTTCTTTTCCTCGCACCATAGTCGTTTAGGAACTAAACTAGATTGTCATATATGAGGCGGAATGCGAGAATGTGTCATTAAACGATCATTTTTTTCATTGTTGTAAGAAAATTATGGGTTGATAAATACGGAGGATAAATTGATGATTTTATTCTCTGGACAGAGGGAATCCACCACTAAATTAGCATAGTGGTTGTTGATTTGAGGATAAATTCGTTATTGCTCTTCAACAGATCCAGTCTAAGCTAATATGAGTAAGAAGGCACTCATATTAATTATATTTCCCAACCCCCGCTGAAGTTCTCTTTATTCGGATTAAATTAAACTTTCTGTCACATGGAGGTTTGCTGTGGTTTTATGTTTGTTTGTCTAATCTGCAGTGTTTGTTGATTGTACTAACCGTTAAACATGGGTAATTCTCAGTCCACAAAGGAGTCAGTTGGTAAGAGGAAAACTAATGAACGCAATAAAACTTTTTCTAAAAATCCAGTTACAGAGACCCACTATCTTCACATGTTTTCACCCAATATGCCGTCTGGGATCATAGGAAGAAGCTTGGATTGGTCTAAAGTTATGCCGTTTACTTCTTTACTTTGTGAGCACTCACAACAAAATAATCAGAAAGGAAAGATTCAATTTGACTGGCCGTTGACAGGGAGCTTTGACATGGCAGTTTTATGGCAAGCATTTCAAATTGTGAAAAATGATCCGAACCCGTCCTGGGATATAGGATACATGTCGGGTTGTCTCAAAGCTTGGATGTCTATTGCAGAGAAAAGAGGATATGATGAACGAAAGAATGAAAAATCAGTTGGTAAAGAAATAGCCTCCACAGAGCTCAAAGCTTTAATTGAAAGAATTTCCAAATGTGCGGCGAATTGTCATTTGCTCAGTCTAGAGGCTGCGTTCGCAGCAGATCTCTCAAATACTGCTGCAAGAAACTCCGATGATGATCTGTTAATGTCAGCGGCAGCTATCATAAATAAAAATAGATTAAGATACCAGCCAGGACATTATAACGGACTAGATGTGACACAACAAGAGAACAGGGCAGAGGAGACGGAAGGGGATTTTTCAGACAGCAGCCAGCCACGGACCCCCCCTCCTTTCACTCCGCCGCTCCGTCTATACGACTATAAAGGAACGCCGTACGGCAGCAGTTTTCCGAGGGCTGTCCAGCGTAAAAGAATCATGCAAACGCAAACATCTCCAAATAATAATTCTGCCGACACTGTAACCGCCCCGAAAATTCTGATAGGAGAGGTTCCAGTTTATAAACCTTGGACACCCGCGGAGGTCATGGATGTCACTAATCACGCTCCAAATCCCACTAAAAGTCCAGATGAGTATCTGTCATGGTTGACTAATGTCTGCTCAGTTTATAACTGTTTGGTTCATGATGTGAAACAGCTGATAATCCTAACGTACAAGGCAGATTGGTCCACATGCAAAGATGAGTTTAAATTCCCTGCATGCACGCCTGCAGGCGATTGGCCTTTGACACAGACGCGCGACATGTGGATTCAGAATGTCGCTGCTTTGGCTGTTAGAGCATGCGCTAAAACTCACACAGATTTTTCCCAAGTGTTGGCTTGCGTACAGAACCCAACAGAAACTGTCCCAGAATTTATCCAGCGTTTCATGACCGTATGGGATAATGAAATGTCATTGCACAGCTGCTTTTAACCCGTCAGAGAATTATGCGCTATCAATAAGTGGTTTTTGCAACAGCTCAGATCAGTTGGAATGCGAGCAATTTCTGTTTTTGGGACCACAAGGATGTGCGTTGCCCCTTAAACTGACTCCTGCACAGCAGGCCCTTCTAGATAAAAACACCATCCCTCATGTTATACTGGCTGTCACTCCAGGAAGTGATCCCAAGGAGGTGGATGCAATGGCAGCCCACTGCTATGCTCAGTTGGAAGCAGCAATGATCTCTGACTCCCACACACACACACCTAATGTAAACAACTTTGGAGGAGACTTTTACATGCTGCGTCTCACTGAAGACATTTCCCTCCCCCAATGCCTGCGAGCAGTAGCCGCAGTTGCAATTGTTATTAAACAATCCTCTTCTATTGTACTGGCCAGTGACTGTGTAGTACACGTTCCACATGCAGTTTTGCATATTCTGAACACCTCTGCTACTCAGCATATGACAGCAGCTAGGCGATCTGGTTATGAAGCAGTAATTCTTTCAAGTCCACACATCACTCTTAAACGTTCCCCCCCCCTAAACCCAGCTACACTGGTGCCAATTCCAGATTTTGAAATAACACATGACTGCGTCACAACGATTGACATGTCTTCTTCCCCCAGAGCTGATATGTTGCAAACTCCTATCCCTAATTCAGATATGATTCTCTACACAGACGGATCTGCGAGCAGGCCGTCTGACACAGTACATTTAGCAGGCTATGCTGTTGTAAATGACTGGGAAGTTTTGGAAAGCCAGGCCTTGCCAAATGGCACGTCAGCTCAGGCTGCAGAGTTGCATGCTCTGCTGAGGGCGTGTATTTTGGCTAAAGGAAAAGTTGCAACCATTTTCACAGACTCCAGGTATGCATTTGGTGTGTGCCATGATTTTAGTGTCTTGTGGAAGATGCGCGGTTTCTTAACGTCGGCTGGTAAGCCTATTCAACATCATGCGTTGGTAGCTCAGTTGTTAGACGCTATCCTGCTCCCTGCACAGCTAGCAGTAGTGAAATGTGCTGCTCACACAAATTCTGATGACCCTATTTCGCGTGGAAATGCGTTAGCCGACACCGCGGCTAAACAAGCAGCAGTTTCATGTTCTTCTATGATGCTCCAATGCCCCCTGACACAACCCACAGAACCGATTTCTTTGCCTTCCTTTAATGATGTCGCGGTAATGCAAGCCCGCGCTGATGTTAGGGAGAAAGATTTATGGCTAAGACGAGGTTGTACACTTGACGCTGAGTCCAGCTTGTGGCTCCACCCAGACGGCCGGATGGTCTGTCCCCGTTCGTTCCTCCATGTTCTGGCACATGTTGCACATGGCAAATCACATGTAGGAAAAGGAGGGATGAATGGGATTATAAAGTCACAATGGTTTGCTCCAGGCATCACACTAGCCACACAGACCCTAGTAGATAGATGCATGATATGCCAGCAAACAAGAAGAAGAAGTGGTCTGGTTCAGCATGAACATCTACCGCCCCCTTCAGGGCCCTTTGTAAATATGCAAATTGACTTTTCGCATATGCCACCATGCCAAGGATTCAAATATCTTTTGGTAATAGTGTGCCAGTTCTCCAAATGGGTAGAGGCCTACCCTACCAGAAAAGAAGACGCTAGAACAGTTGTAAAGTGTCTTCTCAAAGATGTTATCCCTAGATTTGGTGTTCCAGCAGGGATTAACAGTGACAGAGGTCCAGCATTCATTTCTAAGATAACCCAGAGTCTAGCTACAGTGTTAGGGTTTAAATGGCAATTGCATGTTCCCTATCACCCGCAGAGCTCAGGCCAGGTTGAGAGAATGAACTTGACTATAAAAGAGAAACTCACTAAAACAATGTTGACCACAGGACTAAAATGGGTAGACGCGCTGCCGCTAGTTCTGTGCTCCATCAGAAGCGCACCAAATGCAACGACAGGGCTTAGCCCACACGAAGTATTGATGGGAAGAGTAATGTTCACAGGGTCTAGCCCCCCAGCATCACCCCACACACTCACCCTTCTGTGGACAGAGGATTACATGACTAACTATGTAAAATATCTAACTGACATGTTGAGAAAGTTTCACAGGCAGGTGGCTGACAGGCTCCCGCAACCGGGAGAAGAGCCCACCCACCCTTTTAAGATTGGTGATAATGTACTAATCAAATCTCTTGAAAAAGATTCCCTGTCACACAGGTGGAAAGGTCCGTTCCAGGTGTTGATCGTGACCAGAACCGCCCTAAGAGTCCAAGGCAGAGCGGAGTGGATCCACGCTTCCAGATGTCGTCTCTCCCCTCTACCGGATGCTGGCGTATGAAGGCAGTCATCATCATCGTCATCCTGGGTTTGCTGTACCTGGCCAAGAACGCCCTACTAGATGAAGCTGTGGAAATCTCAACGACAGGTGGCGAGGGCTCTCGCCCCTCTGAGAGAGAAGATAAGGTGCTCTTATCCAAGAGCGCAGACGACTTGACTACTCAGGGTCCAGACCCTGAGGGCAAAACAACACCAACGGGCAAATCAGTGCCTAGCGACAAGGACAGGTTGTATCTAAACACCACACAGACATTCAGTATGGTGCGAGAGAGACAGAGAGAGAGAGAAGGAGGAAGAGTAAAGAGGATCGTCGACATCACTCATGAAATAGAGACTATTTCTTTTAACTGTTCAACTTCAATATGTAACCCATCTAACTGTATTATTGTGTTTGCTGTGTCTTCAATCAAGGGTGATGATTACTTGACATGGGGAATGTATCCGCAAAACCAGTACCAGTGGTTCGGGAGAACAAAGGAGGTGGTAAGAATAGCACTCAACACCATGCCCTTCAACATGCCCTCAGAATTATGGTGTACTACCATGGAACAATTAAGGAAACTGATAATGAATGAGGTACAATGCACATCGAGGAAACCAGATTATAAAGTCCCCAATTCACCTGTCACTAAATGCACATATACTGGACCAGATAGCAAAACAGATTTTCTATCCACTCCACTTCAACAAACAGGAGGTGATGTAGATTCTTCAAAAAAGGCCTTAAACACTCCACTTAAACGAGCTAAAACTAATTCTGCATTAAGTTTAATGATAGACTACGCACATGAACGTAATGTTAGCAACTGTTGGCTGTGCCAAAACATGCCAGAATCCATGCATTCTCCAATGTTTAGCCCAATTCCGTTCACGAAAGCTGATTATGATTTAATAAGCTGGAATGACATTGCATCCAGAATTAGCGATGAAGCTGAGGATTGCTTCACTCCATCCTACCCCTTAGACTCAGAGCAACATGTACAGTACAAGGGTTTAGTCTCTCTCATCGTTGATACAGTAAATGAAAATTACCTGCCTGACGGCTTCAAACGATTGATGTTTTTAAAACTAATATACGTGAAGAAATATGTTAACTTAGCTTTTGAATACAGATTCCAGTTAGCTCTAGCCCAGACTAATTGTTCAGTTAACCTTACAAATCTAAATTGCACAATGCAATCACACACGCCATCTTTGTTGGTTGAAGCTGTGGTAACAGTTGTGCCCTGGTTTGGGTCCAGAACAGTGGACTCCATTAAAGTTAAGATACATGACTGTACACAACCAATCCCCTTAGGCAAGACCCTAACACGAGATTGCTCAGTTTATGTATCACCAATTACTGTACATGAATGGAAGAATGTGTCTATCTGTTTCCAGAATGAAGCAGGATCTCATACTTCTCCAGATGTGGGACACAGCGACTGCAATGCCATAGTGAGGGTAAAATTAGCCAGAATTCCCCTCCCACAGAGAGTTTACTTAGTTTGTGGAGACCGCGCTTATGGCTGTGTACCCTTTGACATTTTCTATGGCACCTGTTATCTAGCCTATCTAATCCGTAAAGTAGAGGCTAGTGAGATTGCAGCGATACTTCCCTCTTTACATCGGAATAGCAGATCAATTACACAAGGACAACAGATAGCGAGCCTATTTTTGCCTTGGTACGGTATTTATGTTACTCAACAGGAGATTGTGGCCCTGTCAGAAGTCGTAGAAAAACATCTAAATGTATCTAACACAGCGATGTTGGCTGAACACAAAGAATTGCAGGAAGTGAGGACAGTAGCACTACAGAATCGCATGGCGTTGGATCTCCTCCTCGCTGCTCAGGGAGGCACGTGTAAGGTGATTGGGTCTGAGTGTTGTTCTTTCATCTCTGATGCTACACCTGAAGTTCTGGATATGGCACATGATACTGCTTGGGGAATAAAACAATTGCATGAAACACATGGGTTTACATTTGGTGATTTAAGTGGAACTATTGGATCCTGGGGAGCGGGGTTGGTTAAATTTGTTGTTACTGTTGCAGTGTTTATCTTGGGTGTGCTAATCCTAATTACCTGTTTGATAACTGTAGTTAAATTGGCCATACGCAGGTGCGCCAAAACTGCTCTCCAGGCCCCACAGAGGATTGTGGGGTATTCAACTGCAGATGAAATAATATTGATGTACAACAAGGAATTGCGAGATCCATGGGTCTCCATCGCAGTTTCTGCCCCATGGGTACCCCCGTTTCAGTGATTAATAAATTGATTACAGTTGACTTTAATAATAATAATAATAATAATGGATTCAATTTATAAAGCACTACATATCTGATCTCAGATCCCAAAGTGCTACAAGTAGTCAACAAGAACAGTAGAAATAAACATGACACAACACGGTAGAATTAAGAAAAAAGCAATACAAAAATAAAAAATAAATAAAAGGGATATACAAGGGTCTAGGCAAAGGCTCTTTTGAAGAGAAGGGTCTTGAGGCCTTTTTTAAAAGCCTCCACGGTCTGTGGTGCTCTCATTTGGTCGGGGAGAGCATTCCACAGACTGGGAGCAGCCGAGCAGAAGGCCCGGTCTCCCATAGTACGGAGCTTAGTCCTGGGGGGTTTGAGGAAGTTGGAGTTGCTGGAGCGGGTGGTCCGTAAGGAGGTATGGGGGGTGAGGAGTTCCTTGAGGTAGGGAGGGGCAGTTCCATGGACACACTGGTGGGTGAGGACGGAGACCTTGAATTCAATCCTTAGTTTCACGGGTAGCCAGTGTAGTGCTTTAAGGATGTGGGTGATGTGATCATACTTGCGCACTCTCATCAGGATCCTAGCAGCGCTGTTCTGAATGTATTGTAGCTTCTGGATGCTTTTGTTAGGGATCCCGATGAGGAGTGCATTGCAGTAGTCCAGCCTGGAGGAGACAAAGGCATGGACCAGCTTTTCAGCGTCAGACAGAGTGAGTGTGGGGCGGAGTTTGGCGATGTTCCTGAGGTGGTAAAAGGAGTTCTTGCACAGCTGTTTAATGTGGGCCTCAAAGGTCAGATGGGCGTCCATTTTAACACCCAGGTTGGTGACTATTGAGGAGAGGGTAATGTCCTGGCCGGAGAAGGTGATGGTGGTGATGGTGGATGACCGAACCTGGTGTGGGGTGCCAACTATAATTGCTTCGGTCTTGGCGCTGTTGAGTTTCATGAAGTTTTGCTTCATCCACGCCTGTATCTCCTCCAGGCAGGCAGTGAGTGTGGGTGAAGGCAGGGCTGCAGAGGAGGTAGGGTTGATCCTGAGGTACAGTTGGGTGTCATCAGCGTAGCAATGGAATGATACTCCATGTCGGCTGATGATAGAGCCAAGGGGGAGCATGTAGAGTGTGAAGAGGGTGGGGCCGAGAACTGATCCTTGAGGGACACCACAGGTGACGTTGTGGGTACCCGACTCTGCCTCGCCCAACGAGACATACTCTGTTCTCCCGGTGAGGTATGATCTGAACCAGTCAAGGGGAGAGTCAGAGAGTCCGATGGTGGAGTGCAGACGATGGAGGAGGATGCCGTGATCGACGGTGTCGAAAGCTGCAGTGAGATCGAGGAGGATGAGGAGAGAGGGAGAGCCAGCATCAGCCGTCATCAGCAGGTCGTTGGTGACCCTGACCAGGGCAGTTTCTGTGCTGTGGCCTGAGCGGAAACCAGACTGGAACTTCTCAAATAGATTGTTGGAGTTTAGGTGGTCATGGAGCTGAGCAGCAACTACTTTTTCCAGCACCTTTGATAGAAAAGGAAGGTTGGAAATGGGTCTGTAGTTGGCCAGGACTCCCGGGTCAAGGGAGGGTTTTTTGAGACGAGGTTTGATGACAGCGGTTTTTAGGGCAGAGGGGACATGGCCAGCCTGGAGTGGAAACAGAGGATGGGAGAGAGGCAAGCAGTCAGCCGGAGATAGTCGGCGAATTTGGGCGATACAGCAGGTGAGTCCCGACAGTCGTCAGGTCCAAAACCGTCAATGATCACGAGGTTTAAGATATAAAAGCACTTAAACAGACTCAAAGTTTAGTCATATAACTTAAAAGCAGATAAACTAGCTTAAAAGCAGATAGAAACTCTGAGGCATAGGAGAAGCGGCGAACAACAAGCGCCAGCGTCCTCTCCTGTGAGCTGCAGAGAAAGGATACTTTCAGAATAAAGAACAGATGTTTTGATTTTTCCTTTTCAGGTTGTTATACAATAAATATCTGATCTTTCCTTTTCAGATATTGAACAAATGTATTTGAATGAAATGTATGTAACTACTAAAATGCCTTACTCTTGAATGAAGCGTATTAAAGTAAACGTAAAATAATGTTAAGATTGAGGATATTGAACTTTACAGATTACAGATTCATCACTGAGAATTTTATCCTGGATCTCTCATGATTCAGTTTTTATACCTCATTTGGATTTCTTATAATCCTAAATTCTAATTGTGCTTAAGTAATTGCCTTGAAGTAAATCTTTGAGATGTAAGCTGACTTTGCATTTGTGTTTGAAGAATGAGATTAACTGAGTGTTAAATGATAAAAGATCTTATTTTTGAAACATATATTTTGCCATTATATTTTGTATTACATGTGTGTTTATTATTGTGCTTTTGACAAATGATATCAGACACGGAGGAGAGATGATTTTTATTATGATTGACTGTGTTCAATCAAGGTAATTGAAATGTTTCAATTCTGCTTACTTTTATGATGTGATTAATGTGTGTGATCTCAGACTCTGAAGGCGTTCATTGATTTGAGTATTGACTAAAATATTCTTAGACTAGCGTTAATTGGTTATCAATTAATTGATAAAAGGAGGGGCTGTTAGGGAAATATTTTAATCATGTCTGTCTCCTTATATGGAATTAGGACCCTATCTGCAGAGCTTCTTCTCTGGTTAAGAGTGTTGTTCCTCAATCTGTGAAAATATCATCATGTCGTTCTCAGGGTCAACTCAGAGGTCAGACGCCTGGCTTTCTGGAGAAAGGGGGGTCATCCGGTGCCTCTGAGTTTCTCTGCAGTGTGCACATTATGTTATGGTTAACAGAGACAGGCGCATAAATCTCAGATCCGTTTGTTTCAATATATATATTGGGTGTATTTTGTTGCAACCTTTCAGAGAGTCCGCTCGGTGGAAGACGGTTAACTGTATGAAACTGAGTGTATCCTCTCCGGCCGTTACTTCAATAAATCTCCGTGTTTGATGAAAGATTCTCCGTCTCCAATTCTTCAACATTGGCTCTGCATTGAATCCCAGAAGATTATTCTTCACAATAATGGTCAGATATACAGATACTAAAGATAGGCAGGTACTTGCTTTCAAGCAGAACACAGGGGAAAACAAACGTAGCGGGAGTGTTTACGTGTTAGGCGTAATGACGTACAACGGCCTCGACAATTTCTGTAGTCCTATTCAGCCACTTGGTAACAACCATCGTTTTTCAGACACGTAAACTCTTCAAAAATCACCAGTGGGGTCACTGCTGATGTATTTAATGTCGTAGAACAAAACGTGATTTATCTCTTAAATTTGTGTCAACCACCGACCTTATTTCGAGCTATTTTCCAAAACCCTATGGAGAAAATGCATTGCTTTTTGACGAAGGAACAGGAAGTGCTAAAAATGCTAACTTACTTCCGGGTTTTACGACGCGTCACTGCGGTTCTCAATAGAGAGGCGAAGTCACGCCCATCTACTTCCGGCCCATGGGACCCCGGAAGCGAAAAATTATACATTGAATTCAATGGAGAGAGAAAACGTATCTTTTGATCCCGTTTGAATTGTGCCACGAACTACACATATGATGTTTGTCAATCTTAAACAATCATTTCCATGTAAAAAAAGTCACATTTTGTCGTAAAACTGCTGAAATATAAGACTATGAAAGATACGCGACTACAAAGACTACAAATCCCAAATCCCATTCTGGGTCGCGTAAGTGATGTTATAGGCGATAATTCTCCAAGACTGGTTGCGACTCGCAATTAAAGCAAAGAAGAAGAAGATCTCATAACTGATTTATTCCCTCCAATAAATATAAGAGATTGCTCCAATAAATGAACTTTTACAAGATGCCTGTGTGCTTTGTACCAGGTTGCAATCACAAAAGTGATCATACCACTTGCTCGTTCTATCGCTTCACGTCTGATGAAAGGACCAGGAGTCGCTGGACCAAACATATCAGGTAATACACATGTTTTGCATGAAACATAGTCAAGTTAGCTACCTAGCTAGTAGCGAGCACGTTAGTTAGCATCACATTACTTAGCCTTGTCATTTGTATGAGCCTTAACATGAAGTAAACCAACATGTTAAACAGTAAGGGTAGTCATGATGGTAAGTATTTTGTGAAACATTTGAAGAGTAGCCTATCGCCCCCTCCACCAGGTGCTAAGGGGGCGGGAGGTAGGCTAACGCCACATTAGCATCGGCGATCTTTTCTACTTAATGCTATCTGCACAAATGGTTAACATTGAACATTAAAAGATCAGGCAGTTCAGGGAGAGTCGAAGGCAGGCAGGCAGGCAGGCAGCTTTGCATGACATTCTTCTGGACGTGTTTCATTATGATGACAGTGAGGGTGAGTCAATCTGTTTGTTGAGAGATAATTATTATAATATAATATAAAGTGTTGTTACTTTAAAGTGTTGTTACTGACCTTTTTCTCTTTTATTTTCTTCACCTCACCTGTAACTGCTGAGACCCTGAGGAACATGCACACTGGACTGACCTGCTCTGGCAACCTGATTTCCACTGTACGTAATAGTATTTGGTTATGGTATATTATTTATATATATCAAAGGCACAATGCACCCCCCAGAGACACACATGTATTGAGTGTGATAGTTTGCATAGGTCATGTGAAATCATCTTTACACACTAGAAAACTGTAGGAGCGGCAACTTGTTTTGAAAATTGAATTTTTAATATCCGATAATAAAGTTGATCTGTTTTCTTCTTCTCTCTTCCCAGCTCCATCCATCACCGTGCTTATATGTTTTTACACAATTACAAATAAAGTCAATGTATTGTATGACATGAAGTTGTGCTTCATTCTGAGTCAATCATAAAATCATTCTGCCTTCAACTGCAAAATGACTGTGGACTGCACCGACATCCATGTAGCTGCCCCCCAGTAAGATGAACCAAGCAAAGAGGGTCACCATCATGCCCAAGGACATCCAGCTGAGAGAGGGCTTAGACTGACCTGAGACCAGCACACCCAAACACAACGGCTCTTTTAAGAGCCACACAGTTTCAAAGAGTTGCAATCCTATGTTATTATAATGATTAAACTGGTTCATGGATCACTTAGTTTACTGAACCGTGATGAATGAGAGAAATTAGTGAGGTAGTGGTTTACTGAAGTTATAAAGACATTAATATATGAGTAACAGGTCAGTGTAAACACAAGCTTCTGTCAATTATGGATCATTCAAACTATTTATATAAAAAATATGTAATAAAGTTCTAAAACAAGTATTCGGTATATTCCTTGATAGCTTTTGGAGAAGGTTGTTTTTAAGTTTACTAAAATCTATCGTTTCAACTGTTTCACTTTATAAAAAGGGAACAGGTGAGTAGAGCATCATCGAGTTTCTTATTCTGTCAGTAAATTATCCAAATGAAATGTTTTTCATTATTTTAGTCAACCCTAAACAAATTGATTGTACCTTTTAATAATGACCTTACATGGTCGGGAAAGTTAAATTAACTTCAGAAAATCAAATCTGTTCTGAGAAAAAACTCATACATTTTTAAAGATAGGAACTTGCCATCCCACTGAAAAACAGTCCGTAGAGATTTAAAGGCGTAGTTGTAGTTCAGTCCAACGTTTCATTTGGATTCATTTCTCCAACAGGCAACTATTTTCATAAAGAATATATATATTATTTTTCAAAGTCAACTTTATTGTCAATCTTACTCAGTTTGTGTTTATAGACAGAGATCAAAAAGACGTTGAAATAAAATTATACAATTTACAGATATGTATACAAATATATATATATCCTATATACACCATCATGTATAATGATGGTGTATGATGTAGAAGGAAGTGTGGTAGATAACAAGTAAATAGAGTTACATACAGATCCATGTTACAGCAAAAGATGGAATAACTAAGAAGCACGCAGTATAATAATAATTACATGCAACAATTAACTAACTGCTCAGCATCTCCACCACAATCCCAATCTGCTGTGTCCTGTTTTCCTCCCCTCGGCATAACACCCCATCACACATAGGAAACACAACGCAGAGTCTGAGGGTGTTAAGAGTATGTTTATTTAAATGTCCTCCTCTCTACTGGCCAACACAGGGAGCATATGCTGGGTGTAGAATGTTTCCAGGAGGAGGAGATTGCCATGCCATGCAGGGTCTTTGGGGATGATGATCGCCTCCTTCGTGGTCCACACAACAAAGTAGCAGAGACTCCGGTCTGTGATGTGCAGCTGCCCTTGGACCTGGTGCCAGTATGGGTGATTCTCCTTGAGAATATATGACCCACCCTCCTCACGGAGACAGAAGGATGGTAACTGGACTGCCTCCGCGATGGTCATGTTCCTCTGGCTGTGTGGACACTTCACCTCCAGCAGGGCAGATGGCTGCACAAGTCCATCGGGTGATGCTCCCAAAACACCGACTCACTCACAAAGAGACCAGACTCCAACACTGTCACCCGATAGGCCTGCACAAAAGCCTTCCCCCCCTTCGGCCTCGTTTACAACCCCAGTTGACAGCCATGACTCCATCCAAGTTGTACCCCCCAAGCACCCTCTTCATGAAGGACGCGCATGGAGTGGATGAAAGTCCCGACCGCAGCACAGCACCAACATTGCTGGCTGTCAACCTGCCCTGCCTGTGTAACTGCCACTGAGGATTTGCCCGCTGTCCTACGGTGGCTGTCTGGATGGCAGCTTGCTAGTCTCTGCTCAGTCGCATTGAGCCCCCGACCCCCATGCCCCTTCACCAGCTCGGTGACAATGGCCTGATGTTGAGGCCGTGGCTCTGGCTCAGGTGACAAAAGCCATGCCATGCCACACTGTGCGCCCCTCAGTGCAGACCTGAACCAGTCTACATCCTCAGTGGCGATGTCTCTGGCCAGTGGGTTGTATGTCTCCTCTCGCTGTTGGTAAAGTTGAGACACCGGCTGGACTAGTTTCTAAGTGCCAGGCTTCCTCCACTGGCACTCAACATCTGTGGAGCTGATCAATATTGCCAATGCTGCAGCGTGGCTGCATTTGTACATCCCCCGTGCCCAATCACAGACAGCACTCTGCATCGCGCCATCGTCTCCCATGCAGATCTGTAAACATAAAGTAAGTACCATTTGTTAGCATGCTATAATAGATTGAATGAGCAATAATACAAGGATGGTCCGCATCTGGGGGGGGGAGGGTTTATTTTTCCATAGTGTTGTCCTCTTGTCTGATTGTTGTATTGGTTGTGATTGTACATTGTATTTTTCTAAATGTGTATGAATACATTTTGAAAAACATTTGATCAACAATAAAAAAGGATTTGGTCAGGATCTATACTCAGTGTGTCACGGTTATCATGTCAGGTCACAGGTCTATGTCTAGGTTTGGGTGTTTTCACTGTTCTCTGTCATGTTTTCCTCCTGTCGTTAGTTTCCCTGGTGTCCCTGTGTTTTCTCCTCCCTCCTCACCTGTGTCTCGTTAGCTGATTGTGTTCACCTGTGGCCCTTGTGTTTCTCCTCCCCTGCCCGGCTGTTTCTTGTCTTGTAATTATCCCTCCCTGTATTTAGTCTTGTCTCGTGCTGTGTTCAGTGTTGGTGCTTCTTTTGTATGTGACCCAGTTCACCGAAGAGTGTTTTGTTTGTCCAAGTTTATTTAAAGTCCTTGAAATAAAGGTATCGTCAAGTGTAATCTGCGTTTGGGTCCTACCTGCTTCACTCTGCGTAACAGAAAGCACCAACCAGAAATGGACCCAGCAGATGATCCGTTCGAGCTGGAATTATTGAATTTTTCCTTTGATTTGGCTTGCTGCTATGATTGGTGGAAGGGAGCGTCCAGTGTTCTGCAGAAGGAGGCCGCTCTGGTAGAGGCGCACCGGTTGGCTATGGAGAAACCAGACTTGGTGAAATTCTTACCTGGCTGGATTTTGAACTTCATCTGGGTGTGTGATTTCCAGCCTGCTGACTATAAACGTCTCGGTGTGTTCCGTCTGGAGTCAACCCCTGCTCCTTCCCCATTTCCTGCTCCTGTCCAGGATCCGTTCTCGGGTACTCGTCTGGCTTATGGAGGTCCACGGAGTATTCAGGCGGCTGCTAAAAGGAGTCGCAAGGCCAAGCTAGCAGCCCGAGCCCCAAGAGCCATGGCTCCAGCCCCAGTTCCGGCCCCAGCAGCCATGGTTCTGGCTCCAGTACCGGCTCCAGTACCCCTGGTCCCGACTCCAGTTTCGGCTCCAGGACTGGCTTACCGGCCAACGCCAGCTCCCCGTGTCCTGTCGGCATACCGGCCGACGCCAGCACCCCGTGTCCTGTCGGCGTACCGGCCGACTCCAGCACCTCGTCTCTTGTTGGCTCCCCAGCCAACACCAGCTCCCCGTGTCCTGTCGGCGTACCGGCCGACTCCAGCACCTCGTCTCTTGTTGGCTCCCCAGCCAACACCAGCTCCCCGTGTCCTGTCGGCGTACCGGCCGACTCCAGCACCTCGTCTCTTGTTGGCTCCCCAGCCAACACCAGCTCCCCGTGTCCTGTCGGCGTACCGGCCGACTCCAGCACCCCGTGTTCTGTTGGCGAACCAACTCTCTCAAGTCTCCCCTCCAGACACTTCTCAAGTCCCCTCTCAAGTTCCTACCCGAGTCCCCTCTCAAGTTTCCCCTCAGGTCTCCTCTCGAGTTCCCTCTCAAGTCCCCTCTCAGGTCCCCTCTCGAGTTACTTCTCGAGTCACCTCTCGAGTTCCTTCTCGAGTCACCTCTCAAGTCAACTCTCCAGTGTCCTCTCGAGTCACCTCTCAAGTTTCCCCTCAGGTCTCCTCTCGAGTTCCCTCTCAAGTCCCCTCTCAGGTCTCCTCTCGAGTTCCCTCTCAAGTCCCCTCTCAGGTCCCCTCTCGAGTTACCTCTCGAGTCTCCTCTCGAGTTCCCTCTCAAGTCCCTTCTCAGGTCCCCTCTCGAGTTACCTCTCGAGTCACCTCTCGAGTTCCTTCTCGAGTCACCTCTCAAGTCAACTCTCCAGTGTCCTCTCGAGTCACCTCTCAAGTCAACTCTCCAGTGTCCTCTCGAGTCACCTCTCAAGTCAACTCTCCAGTGTCCTCTCGAGTCACCTCCCAAGTCAACTCTCCAGTGTCCTCTCGAGTCACCTCTCAAGTTTCCCCTCAGGTCTCCTCTCGAGTTCCCTCTCAAGTCCCCTCTCAGGTCCCCTCTCGAGTTACCTCTCGAGTCACCTCTCGAGTTCCTTCTCGAGTCCACTCTCCAGTTTCCTCTCGAGTTCCCTCTCAAGCCCTCTCTCGAGTCCCCACTCAAGCCCCTACTCATGTGCCGTTGGAGGTCCCGCAGACTAGTCTTCCGCTGGGGGTCCTGCCAACCTCATGTCCTGTCCAGTTGGAGGTCCCGCAGACTAGTCTTCTGCCGGGGGTCCTGCCAACCCCATGTCCTGTACCGTTGGAGGTTCCGCTGGGGGTCCTGCCAACCCCATGTCCTGTCTCGTTGGAGGCCCCGCCGACTACTCTCCTGCCGGGGGTCCTGCCAACCCCATGTCCTGTCCAGTTGGAGGTCCCGCAGACTAGTCTTCTGCCGGGGGTCCTGCCAACCCCATGTCTTGTCCAGTTGGAGGTCCCGCAGACTAGTCTCCTGCCGGGGGTCCTGCCAACCCTTTGTCCTGTCCCGTTGGAGGCCCCGCCGACTACTCTCCTGCCGGGGGTCCTGCCAACCCCATGTCCTGTCCAGTTGGAGGTCCCGCAGACTAGTCTTCTGCCGGGGGTCCTGCCAACCCCATGTCCTGTACCGTTGGAGGTTCCGCTGGGGGTCCTGCCAACCCCATGTCCTGTGCCGTTGGAGGTCCCGCCGACTACTCTCCTGCCGGGGGTCCTGCCAACCCTTTGTCCTGTCTCGTTGGAGGCCCCGCCGACTACTCTCCTGCCGGGGGTCCTGCCAACCCTGTGTCCTGTCCCGTTGGAGGCCCCGCCGACTACTCTCCTGCCGGGGGTCCTGCCAACCCTTTGTCCTGTCTCGTTGGAGGTCCCGTCGTCTACTCTCCTGCCGGGGGTCCTGCCAACCCTTTGTCCTGTCTCGTTGGAGGTCCCGTCGTCTACTCTCCTGCCGGCCCCATGTCCTGTCCCGTTGGGGGTCTTGCCAACTCCTTGTCCTCTTCCGTGGGGTATCTTGCCGACACCTGTCCCACCGGTTCCTGTCCAGTCGACACCGGCTCCTGCCTGGCCTCCGGAGCTGTCTGGTCTTCGCCCTCATGCTCGGCCCCCTGAGTTCGCCCGCTGTGGCCTTCGCCCCACCATGGACTCTGCCTTGCCCCCGGGCCGTCCGCCCGAGTTCCCCACCTTAGACTCTGCCTTGCCCCCGGGCCGTCCGCCCGAGACCCCCACCTTGGACTCTGCCTTGCCCCCGGGTCGTCCGCCCGAGTTCCCCACCATGGACTCTGCCTTGCCCCCGGGCCGTCCGCCTGAGTTCCCCACCTTGGATTCTGCCTTGCCCCCGGGCCGTCCGCCCGAGTTCCCCACCTTAGACTCTGCCTTGCCCCCGGGCCGTCCGCCCGAGATCCCTTCCTGGTCCCCTACTGGGCTCCTGGGCGGTCAGCTTAGTCCCGTCCTCCGGACCCCCTCCACCCACCCTGGTGGCCTAGGGATACGTCCCTCCTCCGGACCCCCTCCACCCACCCTGCTGGACTGTGTTGGATTTTTGTTTTGGGGTTTAGGGACGTCTGGAATCCGTCCCTTGAGGGGGGGGTTCTGTCACGGTTATCATGTCAGGTCACAGGTCTATGTCTAGGTTTGGGTGTTTTCACTGTTCTCTATGTCATGTTTTCCTCCTGTCGTTAGTTTCCCTGGTGTCCCTGTGTTTTCTCCTCCCTCCTCACCTGTGTCTCGTTAGCTGATTGTGTTCACCTGTGGCCCTTGTGTTTCTCCTCCCCTGCCCGGCTGTTTCTTGTCTTGTAATTATCCCTCCCTGTATTTAGTCTTGTCTCGTGCTGTGTTCAGTGTTGGTGCTTCTTTTGTATGTGACCCAGTTCACCGAAGAGTGTTTTGTTTGTCCAAGTTTATTTAAAGTCCTTGAAATAAAGGTATCGTCAAGTGTAATCTGCGTTTGGGTCCTACCTGCTTCACTCTGCGTAACACAGTGTGTAGTTTATTAATCAATGCTCTCTACATTAGGAACACACATACCAGTGCACCAGAGGGAGTCACACACAGCTGGGCCTAGATAACCAAACCCTTGAATCTACACACAGCAGATAAACTCAAATGACACAACGAGATGTAAAAGGAGATCACACATACAGTATAGTCAATATAAAACTGTCCGCTTCAATCTGAAGAGCAACTAAAACAAAACACGGGAGTGTACCTTGTTCTTGTGAACACTAATGTTATCCACAGCATACACAGAGACCACGAAGTAGAAAACTAGTTGCTAAAACAAAACACGTTAGTGTACCTTGTTAGCTAATGTTAGCTAGCTGACATTAACGTTACACATTGCACACATATTACTCACCGAAACCTTGTAAAGCCGGTCCCGCATGCTGGCTATTACAGAACCGACTAACTCCCCTTTCGTGTATGTACAGCTCTCAACATGCCCAGACATGTAGTGATGTTCACCTCGTTTTATACTTTTCGCCTCATTCTGAAAGAAACAGGTGAAATGTGCTAACGTGACGGCCGTCTTTGTGATGGTGACGCGTATTGTGCGAGACCAGAGACCTGTAGTTCACTGAGCGGTTTCACACAAAAAATTGTGTAACTTCACAGTGTTGGAGCAGATATCTCTGGTCTGCGCCGATCCTATAGGAGTGTGCTTTAAAAGAGGGAAAACTCAAAACAGCCAGGATGAGGGTTAAACAATAATCTGTTTTAATGATAAAAGGTAAGAATACATTACACTTTCAAAGGGGTGGGCTCGAGCCCCACCCCCTGCTCTGGTTCTAACTGCCGGGAGGACCTTTCATCTTGTCGGCAGAAGTAAAAGAGAATTGACAAACATCATATGTGTCATTCGTGGCACAATTCAAACGGGATCAAAAGATAACCTTTCTCTCTCCATTGACTTCAATGTATAATTTCCCGCTTCCGGGTCCCATGGAGGCTCCCGGAAGGGGAGGGACTTCGCCTCTCTATAAAGGCCGATCAGGAGGGTTGCGTTCCAATAGTCCATTTAGCTTAGGAACCTTCCTAACCAAGTGAAATGACCCAGAAGTACGTCAGTGGCAGCCATGTTAAGTGCCGTTCCAATTCTCTAAATGAAAGGAAAGGAGGTTTCAAACTTCCTTTATAACCTCCTTTAGCTTAGGAACCACTGGACCTCCCTTACTGAAAGGAGAGGAGAAAATGCTGCCCCACAATGCCTTGCAGCCGCAGCATTTAGCGTCACACAACAGTCGGCCGTTCACGGAAACAAACGATTATGACGGAGAAGTTATAGGCTATCGTGAAAGTTACGGTGCTTATTAAGCATTTTAAAACGTAAGTGGTGACTTGCCAAAGTGCTTTGTTTTGAACGTTCATCAGAATTATAATCAAGAGAAATATGAACATTAGTTTATACTGAAATTGTCAAATAAAGTCACCATTTTAGTGAGCTGTGTGGGGTTTGTTCAACTTTTAAAAGATGTTTGAATGGTGATGTACACAGTGATAGATGTTAAGGACTAACGTTTATAATAAATACATTTGTATTTATTTTAAGATATTTTCATACAATCATACGTATTGGGATCATTTGTATTAATAGGCGCATTCACACTGCGGTACTTTTCCCACAAAAGGCGCATTCACACCGCAGTACTTTTCCCACAAAGGTTCATGCGAACTTAGTTCATGCAAACTCTTTAGTTCACATGAACTAAGTACAGATCGCGTTCACACCGGAAAAAGTCTCTGGGGGTGGATTAGGCAAATGAAGCCGCTGACTTCACTTCTTCTTCTTCTGCTTTGGGTTTACTGGCAGGCTACAAACAACTTCACGGCGGATACTGCCGCCCGGAGTCCCCGGCCGGAAGTCCCCGGAGTTGGGGAAGGCTTCAGTAGAAGTTGCTGGGACTCCCAGCAGCTTCTACTGAAGCCTTCCGAGTAAATCGCCAGAACGCCGACACCTCCTCATCTCCACCGCTCCCATGTTTTATTTTGTGTTGCCATAAGTTAGTCTCTCTGCGTTTCTGCGCTGGGCTAATGCTAATGCTAATAATGCTAATGCGAGGATAATAAAATGGCGGCTTCACAAAACTTTTTGGAAGTTTTACGGGGCGTGGTTTGCAATCCGCCCAGCCAATCAGAAATATAGCTCTTTTCTCACAAAAGAGCCGCTCGAAAGTCCCTGCTCTCTAGCAGGGACTTACGAGCGGCTCTTTTGTGAGAAAAGAGCTATATTTAGTACCGGCTCTTTTTGGTGTGAACGCGATAAAAGAGTTCACTGAACTAAGTTCGCATGAACCTTTGTGGGAAAAGTACCGCAGTGTGAATGCGCCTAATGGTTCATGCGAACTTAGTTCAGTGAACTCTTTTATCGCGTTCACACCAAAAAGAGCCGGTACTAAATATAGCTCTTTTCTCACAAAAGAGCCGCTCGTAAGTCCCTGCTAGAGAGCAGGGACTTTCGAGCGGCTCTTTTGTGAGAAAAGAGCTATATTTCTGATTGGCTGGGCGGATTGCAAACCACGCCCTGTAAAACTTCCAAAAAGTTTTGTGAAGCCGCCATTTTATTATCCTCGCATTAGCATTATTAGCATTAGCATTAGCCCAGCGCAGAAACGCAGAGAGACTAACTTATGGCAACACAAAATAAAACATGGGAGCGGTGGAGATGAGGAGGTGTCGGCGTTCTGGCGATTTACTCGGAAGGCTTCAGTAGAAGCTGCTGGGAGTCCCAGCAGCTTCTACTGAAGTCCTCTTACAACTCCGGGGACTTCCGGCCGGGGACTTTGGGCGGCAGTATCCGCCGTGAAGTTGTTTGTAGCCTGCCAGTAAACCCAAAGCAGAAGAAGAAGAAGTGAAGTCAGCGGCTTCATTTGCCTAATCCACCCCCAGAGACTTTTTCCGGTGTGAACGCGATCTGTACTTAGTTCATGCGAACTAAAGAGTTTGCATGAACTCAGTTCGCATGAACCTTTGTGGGAAAAGTACTGCGGTGTGAATGCGCCTAATGTGGACCGGAGGGAGAGGGTGAGGAGCATACATTTCACTTTCCTTTTTTATTTCAATTCCAACTTTGGTCATGAAGAATATGTTTCTCTGTTGTCTACCACGTTCATAAAGCATAAAGCAACAGCATCAGAGCACGGTGCAGAGTCTCTAGATGAGTTTACAGTAGTCCCTCGTTCTTATTAAACATCCATATAGTCGGTTGTATAGAAAACTGTAGTTTCCATAGTTCCCTCACAGCAGCAGACGCACATGTATGACGTCCGCTGGCGCATCATAAACACGTTGTATAGTGAAAGTGCATTCGGATTCTCCTATCCACTATCCCTTAACCCCGTGACGTTTCACTCAGAGGTCAAGGAATAGGAGATAGGGTTAGAATTTAGGAGCTGATTTTTGGATTATCGGAACGCAACCCTGGATATGATCGATATGGACATAAACGCGAGTGAAGTGTAACCGGACGCGAGAGAGAGATCAGATCAGCTGCTGCATAATCACCTGAAGCCCCGCCCACAGTTTAGCGAGCTGCATGTGAAACTGACGGGAGGGAGAGAGAGAGGAAAAGAGAGGATAGACGATAGGGATAGACGTTAGGAGCTGATTTTTGGACTATTCCACCGCAACCCAGGGATAACCCGGAAGAGAAGTGAGCAGTGACCTCTCCGCGGTGACGTCACGCCTGTAACGCTCACGCTGGAGAGCAAAATGTCTGAACAGAGGTGTGATTGTTCCTCTCTGCCTTCGACACCACTGAACCCCTGGCTCTCTTCAAGTTAACGGCGAGAGTAAAGGAAATCTCTCCAACTAACGGAATATCGCGACAAACGGAGGGAACAGCAAGTTATTCGGTACATTTTCGTCAGTAAAACGTCGGACGATGATAAACGGCCAGCCAACTCGTCCAGAATAGTCCGTTTGTTCTTTGACTGTTATCCGCCGCCTCTCAGCTGTTTGCTAAGGTACATGTTGGTATTAATCCGCCAGGTGAAGTGGCCGGTGACCTGCTGTATGACAGCCACGTCAGCTAGTTTAACGCTTTATCTCTAGTCTGTTGTTTAGCCAGGCTCGTGCTCCCGGCTTTGTTTTTTTATTTATTTTGTTCAAATATAATTTGTAGGGTATTTTACTCGGACAATGTCTCCGATGGGAATCCGGCCGTCACCCCTGGGGTTGGGGCTGTTCTGCCTGCTGGGAGTCGGGGTCATCTACCACCTGTATGCCGGGGTCATATCCAACCACATCGCTGCTTTCAGGTGAGACTCTCATCCCATTTCCAGTGGTGGTAGGAGTACTCAGATCCTTTACTTAAATAAAAGTACTAAGTAATATGATGGTCTTAAAATACTCCATAACAAGAAACAATCCGGATATCCAAATGTTGTATTTATCTTTATTTATTTAAGAATGGACAATGCAAATAATTAACATGAGCACTAAAGTCCATCATGTAAATGTGCCAGATTTAGCAAGAGAGGCTAGTTTTAATTAAGTAAAAGTACAAAAGTATTGGCGTCAAATATATACTCAAAGTACTTATTCTGCACAATGTCCCATTTCAGAATAATATTATAAAGTGCAGAAGTATTGTCAGCTTAATGCACCCAAGTATCAAAGGTAACATAATGGATCTTTCACAGTATTATATGTTTATGGTTATTAAATATAATCCTGTTTTTACACACGTAACAGCATTTAAGTGTTGTACTTGGTCAATGTGGTCCAGTTTAGATACTAGAAACAGTGTGTAGATTATCAGTACAGTACTGCATTAAATCACATCAGCATATCATGTGTTTCTGAATGTGTAATGTGTAACGATGAGTGTTAAATAAATGTAGTGCAGTCAAAACTACAATATTTGCCATCCATCCATGGAGGGCTCAAAGTGCAGCAGATTGATGCTTTTAACTTCAACATTTAAAAAAAACATCTTCTCAGGGGTGCATGCCCCCGGACCCCCCTAGAGAATGTGAGGTCCACCCCCAAATAAAGCAGGTTAAAATAATTAAATTGCGTAGTATTTGTGTTACTGTATGTTCAATAAAGCTGATTTAGCAAAATACACCTGTCGAGCCTCAAGAGCCTCAAGAGCCTTTCTTGTGCTGGCAGACACATAGAAACAAATTGGCGGGGCGCACTTCGCACACACTAACAAATTCCACGCACTCCGCGCTCACATTTAGCTGGGCCCGCGTGCCTTGGCACCGCTGCTATGACTCCATCCTAAGGGAAACACTGCAGACCTGTAGTACCTTTACTATTTTATGATCCTTTATAGGCTAAACAAGAAATCTACAACATAATGAACAGGTTCATGAAAACAATAGTTAGTTGCAGGACTTCTGCAAGGTTCATTTTTAATCGGATCACCCCTTCTGCTGAGCTGAACGCAGCACCATTATACTGTATGTCTTTCAGTAGTTTAAGGGTGAACACTTTGTCATTGTCAGACATGGCAATGTTTGTTTTTATAAGCTAGTGAATTAGCGCAAAATATAGGCTTCATTTGAAAAGACCAGGTACAATGTCACACAACTCATTCACCTTCCATGAGCTTAAATGGATGACAACATTTAATCAGGTTGTGTGTGAAGAAAGGTGAGTGTTCCGTTAGTGTTGTTCTAACATCACGTGTTCTGTCCCTGGTGTCTGCAGACAGCGGAGGACGGTGGACCTGAGGGACTTGCTGGCTGTCTCAGTGGAGGCTGCGCTGCTCGGTGGCACAGAGGTAAAAACACTTTACTTTCACAGCTCAATAAACAGAAGTTAAGTTCTTTCCAAAGAATAAATATTTAACCGAGAACCATTAAAGGTGGGGTAGGTAAGTTTGAGAAACCTGCTCGGATACACTTTTTGTTATATTCCATGGAATGCTCTTAACATCCCGATAGCAATGAATATCTGAAGTGGTTTGACAAAAAATCCATAAAGAAATTTCATCTGTGGAAGCCGTAATACTGTAAAAAGCACGACCAATCGGATTGCCGCCCTGTCTGTCAGCCTTCCATCTCGTGCACGCACAAATGTATCTCGTGCCGTCATTGGGCGTGCCGTCATTGGGCGTGCCCTCATTGGGCGTGCCCTCATTGGGCGTGCCCTCATTGGGCGTGCATTGCAGCAGTACTTCAATGACTCGCCAGCAACAGGCAGCCACTTTCACCAGTCTGCTGACGTCATGTGCGCGTTCATGTGTGTTGGAGGAGGTGCTCTGTAAGGAAGTCTGAAGGAAGGGGCGGATTCTTTTCGGCTGTCTACTTTCAAATTTTAGTGCACTCGAGCCGGTTTCTGAAACTTACCTACCCCACCTTTAAGTTATTCAGAATGAGAAGCTCGCTGAGCCTGTTTGTTTGATCATAGTGTTGACTTTTGACTTTCGGTTAAGTATCTTGCCCAAGGACATCTTGACATGTTGACTACAACAAATATTAGGTTCAACTTAATATTATTGGACTATCTACTTCCTTCATAGGGCAGATTTAGAATACCTTTATTTGTCCCACAGAGGGGACATTTATATCGTTACAGCAAAAGTATAGATAGAGACAAAAAATACAACGCTACTAGATAAAGGGCATGCACATCATATTTAACCTCTTAAGCCCGAGGGTCCCCCCAGTGGACCCCCCACCACAGTTTTTTTTCGAGACTATGTCTCAGGGCTTCTTAACATTTATGAAATTATTAATGTTTCATACCCTTTTAAAGGTAAGAAACTCAGCTAACTGACAATAAGAACAATTTTTAGCTATAAAAAAACACGAGTAATACCAAGCCTTTGAATTATCATTGAGCGAAAAAATGCTAACTAATGCTAATGCTTTTTTACACAGAACTCACGGTAGAAATGCCCTTATTACTTATCCTAACTTCACAAACAAGATATCCGATTAAAGCTGAGACTCCACAGATTCCACACATGTAATGTCATCACTATACGACCCCGAATTGCGGAGCTATCAGCCAGAAAAGAGAAAGTAAACAACATCCGGTTTAAAAATATTACAATAATTACGTCTTACCTTTTTTGATTTGTGATCAAAAGTTGTGTTCACCGGAATAAAAACGCAGCTCAAGGTTAATCCAATGTCTTTGTGTCACGTAGAAATGTTGACTGATAATCCATCATCATATTTATGGCAATATACTGGGTATAAAGTTTTGCAGTCCAGGCGTGCACTTTCAGATCTGCTTTGTTCGCTTCTCTATTACGTCCGCTATGGTAATGTTTACGCGGATTTGGGAACTGCCCATCGATTCTATTGGTTCTGATGGTTAAGAAAAAGGTGTAAATCACACGAATCGACCAATGGGTTCCAGAGATATAGTCCTGCGTAAAGTATAAAGAATGCCAGCCAGTTTAAGTACATTACGCAGCCGACTTTATTTATTGTTTACTACGGAAGAAAGCAGGAGTTGCAGCAGGACCCAGAGCGCACGGAGCACAGAGCGGACAGCAGATAACGGAATTGCAGTTTTATTGCTTATAGATTATCAGAACATTTCAAAGGGGACACAGCCCCATTGGATATTAACCTATGGATTAACTACATCATCGTTTTTATCGTTTTAATGCCATTGAAGACCAGTTTAGACCAGACAAAGAGGAAGGTAAGCCATTAGCGTAGCACATGTTAGTACCTAGCGCCACTTGTTTTGATGTACGTTTTTATTGATAACCTCGCGAGTTTGTATCTTTCAGTGTTGAGGTGGGCACCGTTAGATTCTGTGTATTTACGATCATAAACGATGTGTTGGATGTGCAGCTAGGATAAGTAATAAGGGAGCTAGGAGTGATTTTCGGTGCAGGAATAGGTTAGCATTTTTCGCTCGGGGCTAATTCAGAGGCTCACTGTTAGCATTGTGTGTTTTTTTTTTTTTTTTAAATAAATGAAAAAGATCAGTTAAATTAGTTTTTTCCCGTTATAAGGATATAAAATATTCATAGTTTATTAAATATTAAGGTTCCTTAGACGTTGTTTCCTGCAAATGACGCGATTTCGGGTCCGTGGGGCCTAAGAGGATAACAGAGTATGTTTTTATATTTTATTTTTATTTTTTTCACAACAGTTGTATTTGGATGGAATGAATACCTATAGTGATAATTCAAAGTAATAAAATGATTTTTACAGTGAAAAAGTTCAAAAGGAACTGATGGTTCCCAAATTAGCCAGAGGTGAGTCCGCCTGGACTTTATTTTTCTAAACCTGTCTAAAAAGGTCAAATTTCACTTGTTTTGCATCAATCTTGATACAGGGTACTTATTATATGTTATGGTTTGGATTCCTAAAGCTTTTAGTCTACTAACCCATCATTCAAGGGTGGTTTTCACTATAAGTAATGTTTTTTTTTTAGGCAGACATTAGAATTTACATGTTTTTACTATGTTCCATCTGAATTTATTTTAAAATATAAACATCTATATTGATTCTGACACTTCTACATCCAACTCACAGATGTAACCTTGCTTTGAGAGAAAAAATTATTAATTTACCCCTTTTAGAAGTGAAGATATAGTCTTTGTTGTGTTAGTGGCATTTTCGAGCCTGAAAGCTGAAAAACAGGCTCAGCGCTTAATAGGTTAAAAGAAAAATTACAATTGACAAAGAACACATTTGTGAGAACAAATTATAAACATTTACAAAAGAACACATTCGGTTAGAAAAGTAGCAGCAGCAGTATTTATCAAATAAATGACTAGCAGTCCGCTGAATACAGTGTGGTAGAAGCTAGATAACAGTGCTTCAATTATATATTGCAGAGTTACTCAAAGATTCTTGTTCCACTGTTAAAATTGTCGAACTAATAATAATGTTAACCAGGTACATATTGCATATAAGAGTTATTGCACCACAGTGTCAGCTCCTGACTGATACAGTTATCCACTGCGCTGCTGAAGTTTCACATGCAGTCATCTGAATCAATGACTCTACATCTGAGCCTTCATGCCGTACACCGACTTCAATTAAATGTATTATGTCAACAGATTTCACATAACTGTTTTTGGTTAGTTCAATCAATCAATCAATCAATCAATCAATCAATCAATGTTTATTTATATAGCCCAATATCACAAATGTTACATTTGTCTCAGTGGACTTCACAGTTTGTACAGAATATCAGTATGACAATACGACACCCTCTGTCCTTAGACCCTCACATCGTACAAGGAAAAACTTCCGGAGAAAACCCACAGTTTAAAGGGGAACATGGGAGAATCCTCAGGGAGAGCAACACAGGAGGGATCCCTTTCCCAGGACGGACAGACGTGCAATAGATGCCGTGTGTAAATTGAAAAGATAATACATTTGCAACATAGGTAGTCCAAATGTTTGGAAATGCATGTGTGTATAATAGGAAGATGAATCCACGAGAATATCCATCCAGGACCTATGATCCAGGACCACAGCTACGACTCAAGATCCAGGGCTCGCGATGCAGGACACAGGACCGCAGGATCATCCATGACTCCGGATCCCAGTGTGTATAGACACCTAAAACAAAGAAATTTGGGGAAGCTAGGTTAATCGGAACATGAGAGTACACAGGTATAGACAGAGAGAAGGAAGAAGTAAGATGTCCCCCGACAAACTAAGCCTATATCAGCAAAACTAGGGGCTGAATCTAATCAGCCCTAACTATAAGCTTTATCAAAAAGCAAGGTCTTAAGCGCACTCTTATAGGGGATACGGATAGGGTGTCTGCGGAGAAAAAAAGCGAATGCATTGTTTTATCAGAAGGGAAGCAATGTGGCCATATCACAGGTAAAGACACCACAAACCTGACCAGATACTCTCTGCAAAGCTGCATTCTTTATCATTCAACCTGTGTTTTTCATCAAATCAGGACAAGATATAATCTTATTGTGAAATACGTTTGACTAAAATGACAAAGTATTGGTTTTGGCTAGACTAGTTTGACTGAAATGTTCTATATAATCTGATGACTAAAAAAGACTCAACAGTTTTCATTGACAAAAAGTAGACTAAAATAATTAGTTTTCTTTGACTAAAATAAGACTAAAATGCTCGACAAGATTTAGTCGACTAAATCTTGACTAAAATGTTTACTGTTTTAGTCGACTAAAATAAGACTAAAATGCTCAGACTTTTAGTCCACTAAAACTTGACTAAATAAAAACAGGATGATGGTGACTAAATATGACTAAAACTAAAAAGGAAATTTAACACAGGACTAAGACTAAAACTAAATTAAAAAATAGCTGACGAAATTAACACTGGCCCGAACACAAACTGGAAGCTGATTCCACAAATGTGGAGCTTGATAAGAAAAGGCTCTGGCTCCCATTGTACTGTTAGAGACTCTAGGAACAACCAACAACCCTGCATTCTTGGAACGCAATGCCCTAGTTGGACAGTAGGGTATAATGAGTTCTTTAAAGAGCCTGTGACAGCATCCCAACAACTGTTGTGCAATGAAATATTCGGCTACTAGTCATCTCGAACCGTCAGTTTAAAAAAGAAGTTGCGATACCGTTCCGATAAATATCAATAATTTCGATCATCGCGGGGAAATTCCTTCGACTCATTTTGAGGTTTTGGGGGAAGCCGGAAGTGACGTCAATGCGGGAACGCTTCACTGTGCGTTGTGTGTTGTTATGCGTAGAAATGGTGAATTACTGAGTTTAGGCACGTTAATAATGTTGTAATGAAGTTGACGACAGTATATTCATATTTGTCAGTGCTTTCATGTCAATTCGGCAAACATAAATGATCGTGGTGAAGATGATGATTAAATTAGGATTAAAAATCAGTAGTGAGCGCTGCTGAATTTCCTCCCGTCGGATGTGATATAAAAACAAATCGATTATTTTTGTAGTTGTAAACTCAAGTGGATGAAACTACATTTATTAGTGCTTTCATGTCAATTCGACGAACATATGATACATTAAATGATCGTGAGGATGATGATTAAAAATTGTTTGTTTGAGCCGGTTTGCATTTCCTGATGAGAAAACAAACCGATGCTTTTTGTAGTTGTAGTACACCAACGTGGATTAAACGTGTGGTTTTTTACCACAATGTTGGGAAATTAATGGATAAAATGCACGGATTATTATTATTATTATTATTATTATTCCCACTCCGATCGGGACTCTCGGTCCACCGTTTCCCCGCAGCGAGGCTCCCCCCGTTGACAGTTTACGTGGGCTGGGTGCAGTGTAGGACTGGCCATCGGGACGAATCCCGATGGGCCGGTACCGAAGTGGGCCGGTCGGATAAGTCACTATCACATCCCCCATAGGCGGTGCGTGAGGCTCAGGTTTGGGAAGGCTTAATAACTTGTTTTACCTGACGCTGCTCGCCTCCGGCGTCTATAGAAAAGAGATCAACTCAGTGTGCGGAGTTTAAATCTCTCAAGTCATATTACAGGATTAGGAAATACAGTTTAAACTGCCGTATGCAGAGAAGACGTCGACGTGTCGCATTTATCATTCATATTATCCCATCAATCAGATCATCGATCATAATATATCATATATTTCCTTATCTGAGTCAGCTTCTCCAGCCGTATTTGGCCGTGCAACACTTACAGTGTCACATACTGTATGCAGAAGTATTATTTTAAGCAACACATTGTTGACGAAACACTCGAGTCAAATATAATTAAAGTCAGATCCACTCGTGTCTTAGACGTGAACGCGCTCTCAGCTGGTGAGAGAAACCCTGGCTTGATTTACCGAGTTGATAACCAGCGTCGTAGGACCGCTTTATGAGATCTCGTTTGTTAGTTTGTTGTTGTTAGTTAGTTTGTTACTCAAACATATCCAGGGTATGTTGAACTGGCTTCGTAGTACAGGGCACAGGTGGCTAGCAGCGCTAATGTCAAAGACACAGACATCATACGTATCATCATTTGTATTTTACCAGGATGCAGTGACACAAATATTTGGGAAGGCTTAGCCTTCCCTAGCCTACAGCACCCGGCGCCCCTGACCTCTCCCACTCCCCCTGTTGACAATTTACCAGCGGTACCGAAGTGGGCCGGTCGAGAGTCCCGGGAAGATTTTTAGTCCCATTCCACCATTGGCTCCATGACCGTATGATCGCCCATATTGACGCACCTAATTCCTAAACTTCTAACAGATACAACATAAACCGATCCTTCAGCCTCATATGAGCTCTCAGACACGTTCAAAATTAAACTGTCATCGCTGTCTGAGCTTGCTGCTGTGTGCGCCATCGTGCGTTTACATGCAGATGCTGGGATCCTGAACGGTGCAGCTGGAGCGCTGTGCCCGCAATGACGTCACACGTAATTTGGCGGGACTTGAAGAATCCCCGAGAAGATCCAGAAAATGGTCAACATTGAAGGGCAGATGAATTAATCAAAGTACAAATATCCAAAATCAGTTCAGTAACAGTTTTCAAGGGGACAATATTTACTCAAATTGATGGGTTTGGATGATGGGGGAAACTCGTGTCACAGGCTCTTTAAGGTAAGATGGCGCCTGCCCATTAAGGGCTTTGTAGGCGAGAAGAAGAATTTTAAATTCTATCCTGTGTTCTATAGGGAGCCAGTGTAAGGCAGCCAGAACAGGAGTAGTTGAAAGCAATAAACCTAAGTTTAAATCAAATTAGCTTCAACTTAATATATTTGCTGTCAACAGTTATGTGCCATTTGTTGACCTAATACATTTAATTAAAGTCAATACTTCAGTTTTTTCAGTGTATTAGCATGAGAGTTGTTCTTTTTTTCCTCCACAGGTGAAGAAGGTGCGTGATGAAAATAGCCTGAACGAGAAGTCAAAGGGCAAGACGAAGGAGGGAGCCAATGAGCTTCTGACTACAGGCGATCTGCAGTCTCATAGGAAGATGTTCAACCTTATAAGCAACACCTTCCCCGAAGTCACGGTGAGTGACTTGTTTGCCTTCCAATATGTCGATGATGTGCCACTTGTGTGTAATCATCATAAAATAAAAGGCTTTCCACAAATATTCAACAAAAGAAATAGGCCTTTAGAATTGTCATACAAATCAAAATAAAGAGGCAAAAGTCAAATAAAACTAGAAAATACATTTCCTGCTGAAAATGCGTGCGAATGCTATAAACTGTGTACATTTGTTGCTGAATTTAGCTGAAAATGCAGAAAAAGCTGAATATGTTATTAGTTGAATGGTCTCTGTAGCGGCTTTTAGCTACAAAAACCAAGTAAGTGAAATGTTAAACTGGAAGAGTAGGAAAAATAGTGAATAAGCTTAATAAAATAAAAATAAAATGTTTTAAAAGGTATAAACAACGAAAATGTATAGCCTCAATGTCCTGAAATAGCTGAATAATTTAATAGTAGAATGGTTTCTGTAGCTGAAAGTAGGCTGAAGGAGTTAGATATTAAATGTAAGTATGTGTATTAAGAAGAGAAAATAAAGTAAAAAGGCTTGGGAATGCAGCAGAATACTTTGACTGCAAACTTTTGAACTAAAACCATACGTCACCAATAATGTATAAAATATGTGGAACATGTTGAAGTCTCCATCAGACAGAAAATAATAGGCTGAGACAGTCTGTTAACCTGTTAAGCCCCGAGCTTGTTTTTCAGGCCTCAGGCTTGAAAATGACATTCCCAGAACAATTGACTATAGAGGCTTCTCAATTCTTAAATTTCCCCTCCTCGACTCCCCTCCTCGAGACTTAGTCCCGCCCACAGGAGATGCGAGCGGAGGACCGAGGAGGGGAACCGAGGAGAGAGGAGGGGAAGCAGCAGACGTTTAAAGAAATGAGAAGTCCTCTCCTCTGAGCGGTCATTTTAAAGCGACGTCCGTTCATTATTACGTGGCAACAGCTGCATCAGCGGTCGAGTGTTTTGTCATAGCACTGTATTTTATAATCTCTGTTACATCAACTGAACATTGTTCCCCCACATATTTACTTTGAATTCATTGAGAGTGCGGTATAATGAGACAATAACAGGCTACATATGCGGACACAAATATATTTATATAAATATATACAATTTACACTCTCATAATAACGAAACACAATCAGAGACTGGATATATCCCCCCCTCTCTCTGGTCGCTGAAATGGGGAATTGAAATTACGGGCCAAAAGTTGTAGTAAAAGTAAGCAGAGGACACCAAACCAACTGAGACCCGTCTGTCCGCCGCATCTACGCACTGTACAACACACACCTACACACTGTACCACACACACATCTACACACTGTACCACACACACCTACAGCTCCTAAAGCATAATCAGGATACAGCCGTTGTGTATTTTATTATGTGAAGCACTAAATGGTCTTAGAAAAATATCGACTCTTTGTTTGTAGATATCTACTAAACTACAGCAAATAAAGAGAGTAGGCCTGTTATACTGAGTGATATATATTATACACACTGCTCTGCTTTCTGCATGGACCTCACAGCTGTTCTCACTGTAAACATCGCAACGCGATTTTAAAGCAGTTTCTAAAATAATATCCAGGGGATGCATGCAGAGCTGTCATTGGCTGAGATAAGTCCGGCCGTGCGTCACGCCTCCACCGTTCCCGGAAATACATCCGTGGAGGAACCATCAGTGTATCCTCGGTTAGAGCTCCTCCAGAAAGCCTCCTCGACGCTCGATCCTCGGTCCTCGGTGTGCATTTAGAGAAATGAGACGTCCTTCAACATGGCGCGCTGAAATTAATTTCCGGGTCACTACCGGAGGACCGAGGAGTCGAGGAGTGGAAATTTGAGTATTGAGAAGCCTCTGAGATCTTCACTTCTAAAAGGGGTAAATTAATAATCTTTTTTCTCAAAGCAATGATAAACCTGTGAGTTGGATGTAGAAAAGTCAGAATCAATATAGAATTTTTTTTATTTTCAAATTCAGATTGAACATAGTAAAAAAATGTAAATGATATTGTCCGTTTAAAAAAAAAAAACGTAATCATTACTTATAGTGAAAACTACCCTTGAATGATGGTATGGTAGACTAAAAGCTTTAGGAATCCAAACGGTAACATATAATAAGTACCCTGTATCAAGATTGATGCAAAACAAGTGACATTTGACCTTTTTTAGAGAGATTTAGAAAAAGAAAACCACTTTTGGGGTCATTTGGGTGCATTTTCCTTATCTCTAGCCCCCCTCGTCGATTTTGATGATTGACACCTCTTTTGAACCGTTAGAGCCAATAGAATCGAGGGGAAGTCCCTAAAATCCATCTAAACATTACCCATTGGTGAATAGAGTGATGCGTAGCCAGAATGGCCAAAACCGGAAGCTGTCATACACTCTCGTAGCAGCTAATATGAAATCTCCGTTATTGACATAAATATGAAGATGGATTATCAGTAATAATTTCAAAGTGACACAGACACATTGGATTAACCTATGGATCAACCTTCAGCAGCATTTTTATCGTTGTAATGCCATTGAACACGACTTTTGATCAGAAACAGCAAAAGGTAAGACAATGTCCCGTTTTTGCTACCTAAAGCTACGTGGTGTGATGTCTAGTTTTTGTTTCCCATGCCGCAAATTCTGGTCGCTCAGTAATGATACTTATATATAGCTTGCTAATCGATATCTTGTTTGTGCAGATCCGATAAGTAATAAGGGTATTTTACCATGAGTTCTGTGTTAAGTGCGTTAGCACAGGGCTAATTCAGAGCCTTTGTTATTACCCTTGTGTTTCCTTTAGCTAAAAATGGTTAATATTGTCTGATAGCTGAGTTTCTTCCCGTAAGTGGATATGACACATTCATAGTTTATTAAATGTTAAGAAGCCCTCAGACGCTGTTTCTTGCAAGATGTTGCGTTTTGCCCCTGGTACCGGGGGCATGGGGCTTAACTGGTTAAACTCCAGTCTGTGTGTTTGTGTTTGAGGTGACGACGTTATCAAACACCTGTGTGAGCCCAGAGATCAAAGGTTACCATGGAGATGTGCAGTGATAGGAGAGCATTTCCATTGTTCTGAATGAGAAATAAATCTCTTACATTTCTAACTATAGTTTAAAAAGGGTAGCTGCTATCGGTAAAATGTCAACGCGTGAAGCATGTCAAGGACCCTGAGGAGCGTCTCAGTCTGCTTTTTGTGTACTTTCGGGTCAATAATGTGGCTTTTTTAGCAGATTAACTAAAGGTGTGCAGTTGGTGCTGTGATGAAAGATGAGGCTGAATTTACAATGGGCCTTAACATGTTGAAAGTTTTTGTCACTTCATGCCCTCAAGAGGCATTTTCTTGAAGTTCTTTGCTTACCATTTTTTTATTTTTCAAATTATATTTGAAATTATATTTTTATATTTAATAAATGTTATATATATTTTCCTACAATTATGTCCCAGGAGTGTAGGGTTTGGGAATTATGGCAGTTTTAAACAAAACATTTAAGGCGAATTTCAAGCTCTCCTCAACTCTAGCTGTGACATCACGCACTTAACGAGCCGTGCAATATACACTAATGTTAAAATCTGAAGAAGGCCTCTTTACCAAGATCCAAACTATGTTAAATATTACAAAATTCTGAAAAACAAGTTTAATAGCTGAATGTCTTGTGAGCATTTTAAAGTTGGAATGAAGTCTCTAGCTGAAAGTATGTGGAAGGAGTAGCATTTGGTGCACGGTGTAGGTAAAAGAGGATTTGAAGGTTCCTCCCATTGAGTTACATGTTAAAAAAAGAGTTTAAAAAGCTGAATATTTGGAAAAAGTTGAAAGTTTCCCATCATGTTATGAAAAGGCTGAATATTTCGATATTTGAATGGTTTCTGTAGCTGAAAGTAGACAGAAGTTATTCAACGGCAAACTATTGGGTGAAATAATAATAATAAGAAGAAGCGGCGGAAGAATAAAGAAACAGAAGAACTAGAGTGGCTAATAACAAACAACATCTTTCTTTCTTTCTTTACATTGTATAACATAACTTAATAAGTTAACGGTTCAAAACTGTCTCGACAGAAATGAAGTCTTCCTTGACTACAGAGGTCATGATTAGGTGACAATATTTGGCCTTTCTTACAGAAACTGAAGACTGGCTCTAACAGACTGCTTTCTCAGTCCTTGAGACTCCTCAAATACACACACACACACACACACACACACACACACACACACACACACACACACACACACACACACACACACACACACACACACACACACACACACACACACACACACACACACACACACACACACACACACACTGTTGGCCTTAAAGGGCACCTATCATGCAAAATGCACCTTTGTACGTCTTTTATACATGATTATGTGTCCCCGGTGTTCCGGGGAACTCACCAAGTGTCAGAAAACACAACCCTCTCTATTTTCCTCCTTCGCCAAATCTCTAAAAAAGGGGCTGCAACGGATCTGAAAAAAATGGATCCACATTCCGACACTTTTCTACGTCACAAAGACGTACTCCGCTTATTGGTCAACTCTCCACCTATCAGGGGAATGAGCCACGGCCACGTGCATTGCCAAACCTCTCATTCGCATATAGGCTATCGGCAGGCTACCCCAGTCACATCTGTGTTTTTTCCTGCTATTGCCAGGATGTCTAAGCCAGTTAAACCACGGACATGTTTATGAACTTCTCTCAAGTCCAACACGGATATGCCTCCAAACTAATGCTACACCCGGGATCAATACCAACCATCCGGGACCAGGCCAGTGAGGACACATCCAATTCTGAAGCTGTAAGTTTTTATTTAGCGGTGTTTTTCCTGATAAAGCTATATCTTGCTTGTAGTATGTAGCATGTAGCTTAGCCGTATCAATGTCGCCTCAACCCCAACTAGTAATCGGTTAGGTGTTTATATGTTCTTGTAACATTTTATTTTGTACGCTCCGCAGTCTTTGCTTTGTCTTTTATTTTAATTATCAGGCATTTGCGAACATGTTCAGACTGCCGTAATGGCGATCTGTGTGAAGGCTGTAAAGCCACGCCTAGCCTAGCCGATAACACAAGTATTTATTCTCCTATGTATTAGTATTTTGTATCCTCTAAAAAATCATATTGAGTAAGTTATAATAACAAACGTAATCTTCTGGAGGTAAGTGCCGTTTTTTCCAGCGTTATGTAAAAGCTTTTGTGATTGTAGTCTGTAAGAACGATCATATATCATCGATCTGTAAGCTAAGCTACGCTAAGCTACGCTACGCTAAGCTAATGAGACATGCCGTTTTTTGCAGTATGTTTACTTGTTTGCGCACATGAATATAAATGGGGGTGTGTTAGGATACAACACTGTATGTATGTATGCGAGGGGACACACACCACGAGTAAAACGGAGCTAAAGCCCTGGTATGTTGTTGTTGACGACATGCATTTACTAATCTAAACCACTTTTTTTGTTGTGCTTTTTTTAACATTGCACAGGCTACGTGGCCAACTTGATGGACCTCATCTTCGACCAAGTCTTTGTGGACCCTGCACCATTATGAGCAACCTGACAGGGAGGAGGTCATCGCCGGGTATGCTACACGGTTCAATTTGGCTGCTGTCTGAACCTAACATAGACATTTCACGGATCAGAGGACAACGCAGGCCGGAATCACCACTCTGATCCTGTGTCCATGGAAGCCCCAGCACCAGCTCACAAAGCTCCTGTTTTTTATGGGTTCAAATAACCGTTGATTTTGACAATAAAGTTCCGAGTTGATATCAAATGTGTCGTGATTATTCATGTTTGGATGGGTAAAGAATATTCTGATTTCAAAAGCATAAGGTTGTGTGTGGACTTTCTGGATCAAATTGATAATATGCTTGAACACATGCATTGCTCTGAGATGACATGTGTATTCCACACTCGTAAACACAGCAAGCATGGTAACGTGACTCTCGCCGGCTCTTCTGCTGGGGGCGTGGTCAGCTGCTGCTCAGAATTTTCATAGGCAGGTTTGGAATAAAGCGAAAATGAGCGAAACGAGGCATGGCTAAAAAATGATCTGTTTGGTATTTTGAAAAATAAAATGTATAAATATACCTTATATAGGTATGGTCATACACTATATCATTTAAATATAGCATGATAGGTCACCTTTAAGTATTAGTTCCCCTCTGTGAGACTAATAAAGTTATTCTGATCAGCAGCCATTTTAAGTAAAGTATCCAGCCCAAGGACATCTTGACACTACATGAGGGTCAACCCACAGACCTTCTGATTGGAGGAGGACCATCTAATTCCTGAGCCCTAAAGGACTTGTGTGTGTTTTCATTTTCAGGTGAACAGTGAGGAACATGACAACACACTGGATAAGGCTGCAGCCTGGAGCCGTAAGATTCCAGCCGACATACTGGAAAAAGTAGAGGGGGGTAGGGACGTTCCTGCGGAGAGCGTCACCGTGTGGATTGATCCTCTGGACGCTACACAGGAATACACAGGTATACATTTAAACTCAAAAGACATTAACTCATCTTCATGATCATTTAAGCAGACATATTGGAAAGCACTTGTTTGTGTTAGGCAGTGACTTTCCACCAGTGTGCTTGGGAAATTCTCCAATTTCACTTAATTGGTACCAAAAAGTTAGTTGCTGCAAATAATGTGTCATTTCTGAGCATCTGTGCCTGCAGTGTAGTGGCTGGCTCAGTAATGTAATACTCTTCCATGCCAGTGGGTGGCAGTAGGTAGCACATTAATGAACTTGTTAGTGATGCATGGGAGAGATTGCAAATATTTGAAAAGACTCTGAACTGGGACCTGGACAAACTTCTCAAGTTATCTTTGGTTTTGATTTACTTTCACCGGGGATCCAAAAACTCGGCGTCTTCGGTATTTTTGTTTTCCCCCTATGTATGGAAAGTCGTCTGAACTAGTGTTAATTTCGTCAGCTATTTTTTTCTTTAGTTTTAGTCTTAGTCCTGTGTTAAATTTCCGTTTTAGTCATTTAGTCACCTTCATCCTGTTTTTATTTAGTCAAGTTTTAGTCGACTAAAAGTCTGAGCATTTTAGTCTTATTTTAGTCAAAGAAAACTAATTATTTGAGTCTACTTTTTGTCAAACTGTTGAGTCTTTTTTAGTCATCAGGTTATATAGAACATTTCAGTCAAAGTAGTCTAGCCAAAACCAATAATTTGTCATTTTAGCATATATAAATAAATAAGATTATATCTTGTCCTTATTTGATGAAAAACACAGGTTGAATAATTAAGAAGCTTTGCAGAGAGTATCTGGTCAGGTTTGTGGTGTTTTTACCAGCTGTGTTATGTTGCTTCCCTTCTGATGAAACAATGCATTCGCTTTTTTTCTCCACCTCATTGTAGCGAAAATGGGCCCAAATATCACGTCGTTTCTTTCTCCCAAGCAGTGGTAGCTTTAGACTTTTTCGTTGTCAGTCATTTTGACGGACAGGATTGTAACATTTCCGTCATAATCCATTATTACCCGTCGAGTACACAATTTATCAATCACTCGCGCTGACGGGGGATATTCGGTTAACGCGAGTGCGACCACTGCTCCCAAGCCCTGTTGTTGCCATTTTATTTTCTGTTAAATAAGGTTAGTTAGACCATGAGTTAGACCCGAGTCTTCCTGACAGTTCACAGTGTGCCGCTGCCCGGTGTAATTCAAATTGATAATTGATAATATCAATAACAATTTGATAATATTTTGTCTCGTCACTTTTCGTCAACGATATTGCATGATGATTTCGTTGCTGTTATTGTTTACTGCCGTCGGTGCCGTCTCGTCATCGTCTCGTTTTTGTCATGGAAAAAAAAGTCGTTGACGAACATATTTCGTCATTGTTTTAGTCAACGAAATTAACACTAGTCTGAACATGCCATAGAGCTCTCTACAACATTCATCCTGTTACTGGGGGGGGCCAGTAGAGTTTACTTGGTCATCTACTGACAGTAGGTCGTCACTCAGCCTGTTAAATTACAAAATATTCCCCTGTCTCTGTCCTCTGGTTGTCTACTCTCTATTCTATCTCCCTCCTCTCTATCTGCTGATCTCTCTCCATAGAGAATCTGGTGCAGTTTGTGACCACCATGGTGTGTGTGGCTGTAGATGGTAAACCAGTCATTGGGGTCATACACGTGCCATTCACCGGCTTCACTGGTAAGTGTGTTCCTCCACAACTCTACTGGTGTGTATTAAACACTTGTGAAGGAGTAAACCTGGAATGTGCCTCACAAAATTATCTGTAATGAGTTCCTTCTCCCTCTCTCTCCCTTTGCCTGCCTGTCCTCTGCCCCTCAGCATGGGCGTTTGTAGATCAGGGGTCAAATATGAAAGCCCGGTCCTCCTACAGTGTCAGCACCCCCAAGGCCATTGTCTCCCGTTCCCACTCCGGGAAAGTGAAGAGTTTTGTTCAGGATGCTTTTGGAAACTCCACAACAATCATAGAAGCAGGAGGCGCTGGTGAGTTTGTACAGGATTATTTTACATTTACAGGTGCATCTCAAACAATTAGAATATTACATAAGACCAATAAAAAAAAAAAAAAATGATTTTTACTACAGAAATGTCGGCCTTCTGCAAAAAGTGTTTTCATTGGTCTTGTGTTATTATAATTTTGACAGATACTGAATTTTGGGTTTTCATTAGCTGTAAACTGTAATAATCAAGATTAAGGCAAGGCAAGTTTATTTATATAGCACCTTTCAACACAAGGCAATTCAAAGTGCTTTACAAAAATGAAAGACATTAAGAGCATTAAGAAACATTATAAAATGATATCTAGAAACACTCATTTAAAAGCAAAGATAAAAAGCAAAGATAATACAAGTTACAGTGCAGTTTAAGATGTGAATATATCAATTAAAAGCAGTGGCAAAAAGATAAGTCTTCAGCCTGGATTTAAAAGTAGTCAGAGTTGCAGCGGACCTGCAGGTTTCTGGGAGTTTGTTCCAGATATTTGGAGCATAATAACTGAACGCTGCATCTCCATGTTTAGTTCTGACTCTGGGGACAGAAAGCTGACCAGTCCCTGAAGACCTGAGAGATCTGGATGGTTCATAATTTAGCATTAGGTCAGAAATGTATTTTGGGCCTAAACCATTCAAAGCTTTATAAACCAGCAGCAGTATTTTGAAATCTATTCTTTGACACACAGGAAGCCAGTGTAAAGACTTCAGAACAGGAGTGATGTGATCCACTTTCTTAGTGTTAGTGAGGACTCGAGCAGCGGCGTTCTGAATCAGCTGCAGCTTCCTAATAGATTTTTTAGTGAGACCTGTGAAGACACCATTGCAGTAGTGGAGTCTACTGAAGATAAAAGCATGGACAAGTTTTTTCAAATCCTGCTGTGACATTAGTCTTTTAATCCTAGATATGTTCTTTAGGTGATAGTAAGCTGATTTAGTAACTGTTTTAATGTGACTGTTGAAACTCAGGTCAGAGTCCATGACTACACCTAGATTTCTGGCTCTCTGTTGTTTTGAACATTGCAGACTCGGGGTGGGTACCGAGCCCTGGTATTAAACGTGCCGCGGGGCTGAATTATAGATATGGCCCTATAACAGAAATGGAGTACTCGAGTCCTGGACTCCGACTCGAGTGCCGATTTTCGGGACTCGACTCGGACTCGCGCACTGATTGACGCGACTCGGACTTGGACTCGTGAATTATCGCGCACGATGACTTGGACTCGGACTCGTGAATTATCGCATACGCTGACTTGGACTCGGACTCGTGAATTTCCCCCCCCACGATGACTCGGACTCGACTTGTACATTGACACTCCAACTTGGACCCGGACTCGAGCAAATTTTCTCTGGAGTCTGATGTCCTCTATCCTGGTGTGTGCACCTGCGAGGCGAGTTCACGTACTGGGCCCCACTATTCCAGTCTAAAGATGTCTAGAGACACACCCCGCATTGTGCTGTATGCTTTCACACATTCTGCTTCCACATTGGAAAAGAGCAGCACAAAATGCTCGTTATGTGGAAACAATATTGAAGAGAAGGCTCCGTAACACATTACTCTAAGGATCGAGTTCAGACATATAGGCTGTCTTGAACACTATCATCAGAGTAACGATCTAATCTAATCTAATCAATAAATAAAGATTCAGCCGATAATCAAAATAAAAGTGCAAAACGAAAACTTTACCATAGGAAAATATTGGCATACAAATATAATCACTTCTCTAAAAGGTAACTCATTTTAAATATAGTTTATTTATATGTAATATTAATATTAGTAATAAGCTTTTATATTTGTATAGCACCTATTACAAGAATTGTAGCCAAACTGGCTTCACAGCAGTTCAATAGACAGATTAGTATAACATGACAGGATAAAAGCAATGTAGCTACATTTCAACACATATATCCACGAAGATTAATACATGAAGACTTGTGACTCGGACTTGACTTGGACTCTTCTTAGGTGACTCGGACACAGGTAATGATGACTCGGACTCGACTCGGACACTCCTTGGGTGACTCGGACTCGAATACAGGTAATGATGACTCGGACTAGACTCGGACACTCCTTGGGTGACTCGGACTTGGACTCGGACTCTAACACAGGTAATCATGACTCGGACTCGACTCGGACACTCCTTGGGTGACTCGGACTTGGACTCGACTACGACTCTCCCTTGGGTGACTCTGACTTGGACTCGACTACGACTCTCCCTTGGGTGACTTGGACTCGGACTCGAAGAGTGGTGACTCGAGAATGACTTGGACTCGTGAATTGGTGACTTGACTACAACACTGCCCTATAATATATTGTTCAAATATAGCATAATAGGTGAGCTTTAAGACTTTTATAACGTTTTTATCGTTTAAGCTCAACTGTTAAAAACTGTACTGAAGATGTTCAGTTTCACTGGACACATTTTCTCTGCCAAAGAACTAGCATGGGCCATTTAGTCCAATATGTCACGACACTGTTTCCCTCTCTTCACTTCCTTTATCGCTTTGGTACTCCTATTTTTTTATTAACATTTTTTTCTTAACTCTTCAAATAATTGTATCCATTTGTGATCTTTTATGTGCCATACTTCCTCCCCACTTGCTAGCCAAGGGTTGCCAGTTCCATGTTATAGCTATCAGTGTATTACATAGAACAGTGCGAGTATATGTATTGATGCAATGATGCTGCTTTAAAGGATGACTGAAGCATATGTTTGAAAATGAAAAAAAAGTAAACTCGTTCACATTTTTCACACCTGCTTTGTTCTAAAGGCGTACATATCCACACATTTGGAATACTTCCAATCTTTATTCCAGACTCAAGGTCCATATCACATACAAAAAGACAAAACACACATCAATAAATAAGATAAAAAGCTAAACACAAAACAGATAAAAACAAACGGATAAAAACATAAAATCAGTCCAATCACAGCTAGCCACACATGCTCACTGTCTGTATAGGCTATTGCGCCAATGTCTCCAAATCATGGAAGAGAACCGGGTAGAACTCTTCACAGGGTTAATTACAATCGAGATAACATGATTGTCTGAGTCTTCTAGGCGACACATGAATTTGTACATTAACTTTCTTAAAAGGGCTTGACAGGTAGGTACCCCCAAGTTAGCGAACAGCTGGCTGGCACTGTGCCATCTTGGTACCCTCAGCAGCAACCGTAAAGCATCATTGTATGCAACTATTAGTTTTTGCATGCTGCTAGCCTTGTAGTTACTCCACAGGTGAGCCGTGTGCAATGGTGTACAGAAAGCTTTCAAAAGTATATATATAATGACCAAGGTACTTAATCTCACTGCACAAAAGTAGAATGTTGCTACTGAGAATAAAATTAGGAAATACAGCCTTTTTATCCTCTTTACTTCGCACAATCATGATGCTACTCTTCTTGGTGTTATACTTAATATTTAGTTATTGTTTTGATATTTGTAACACAAAAGCGATGGAAAAAACCCACAGCAACACAGAAAAGATGGTCTTAACATGACCCAGCGGTCTAGTAGTTAATAAAAAACAATAATATCAAAACAAAATATTATTACTAACTTTATTGTGAAATTCAAACTGAACGGTAAAAGAATAGTTTCCGGTCTATTCTGAGCTCGAGCTCTGTAGATAAATAAAGATAAAGAACTACGACAGATGTGTAATATATTTAATGCAGCCGAACCATTTATTACAATGCATTCATGGGATGACTTTCAAAGAGTAAAGCAAGCACTGCTGAATAAAGTATGATTTTATCTTTTCAGAAACGTTTTTTTTCATATTGAATGCAGTTGGAGGTCAACCAATCACAGAGCTTGAGAACTAATCACGGGGTTTGTCAAACAGAGCACATGGTGTAGTCCTAAACGATAGCTGGGGATTCTGGGTAGTGTAGTGTCTTCTGCCATCCTTTACTCCGAAAAAATATTTGTTTCTCCGAATCGAAGGGGAAAAATACAAAAGCATTGCACACAATTTAAACCAATCAATGTTGTGTAATTAACAAGGATAATCTGGTGTTTTTAGTCGATGAGTAGTGCAGATATCACTGTCAAATCAATCCACAGTAAGGGGAATACTTACTTCCGGGTGTCGTTATCCAATGGGAAGGGCAGCCGACACAAACGAATGCCGTGCTTCCATGAGCGTCAAATCCCGCCGCAGATGGGAATACATTGCAATCAGTTGAAAGCTATTTGCGTTCCTTTATGAAGCTGAAGGAGCCTAGGAGCGTCACACGGACACTGACCAAACGTCGCTCCTGGACGATTATGGAGTGAGACTGTGTTGGGAAATAAGGTCTGTGGAAAACAAACCTGTTTGATAAATGCACGTTTTGTTCTGCCGGATAATCTCCACATGTCTACCCTACTTTTATCATTTTCGAATCATAAATCTAATCCATAGATTATAAAAGGGTTTTAGGACGCGTCACTGCACCACTAGAAGCCAACTCCATCGATCAAGCTGAAACTTTCTCTCCCTCTTTTTCTCATGCTCCCTGTCACTCTCCTTTAACTCCTCCGGTGACTTTCTTTTATTTGAAGATTGTTTTTGCCCGGCTACCGCTGGTATTAAAAACATTTTGGCGAATGGTTAGGTGGCGCGATAGTCTGTAGTGAAGGAGTGCGCTCACGGGAGCCTGCTCGCTCTGTGCTCCGCAGCAAACAGCTGTTTGCTTTTCCCCCAACAACGACAACCGACTCACGGAACGCTATGTTGCAGCGTTGATAAACAAAATAATTTAACTAAATTGCTTATACCAATACCACAGTAAACATATTTTTAAAGCAATATTTTTAGTGGCCCGAGCGGGCAACTGGAAAGTACGTTATGCTGGCCTGGGGTGTCTAAATAGTGCTTGCGGGCCATTTATAATGTCGAGCCCTGCCTCATTGTGTCCTCATTTTTTTTAATGAAGCGGACAGCATACTTATATTTGGCATTAGTGGACTGTTTATGTTCAAACAAAGACCCCTGTCTTGGCCTTCCTGATTCGGCCCACAATTTAAAAGCATCTCTAGCAGCAGTGTGTAGCTCAGACACATGTTCATTCCATCCAGGTTTTATACTATGTTCCTTTTTCTTACTGTTGTAAAAACCCTTACTTGAGGCATTTAACACATCAATAATAAGATCATATGTAAAACATAGATCTCTACCATGCTGCGCATTGTTACAGCATTGCTTCTCTAGGAATTACAACCAAGTCTAATGATTAGTCAGTGAGTGAGGTATAGTGATTAATATCCTTCTCACTAAACTTTGACCAATCCAGTCTCCCTGTGTATGTTTTATTGTCATCAACAGATAGCACCGGAATATTTTCAACATTTAGGGTCAATACAAAAGGAATATGATCTGTAGTGGCCAACTCATAACAGATGTCAATGTTGTCCAGAGAAGCATGTGCATCAGCTGTGCACATACAGTGATCTAGCCATGACATAGTATGCCATGCTTCACTAATATATGTAAAGCTTTTCTCAGGTAAAAGAGATTTACTTGACAGTATGAGATTATTATCATTACAAAAATGCAGTAAACATTTGCCAAACAGAGATTTATCATCCGAAATGTCAGCATTCAAGTCCCCCACTACATACACACAGGTTGTGGCATTATCCTTAATGCGTTAACAAATGCCATTCTATTGCGATATTCATCTTCATTTTCATGATTCATAAGGTGTGTAAATATTTACGATAATAAATGACCTATTTTCATACTTGATCTCTATACCAATGGCCCAGTCGACGTCCAATCTTACCACTGTAACCAAAGGATCATATTTACTGTTCCAGAGAATCGCCACACCACCAGGTATCCTGCCATGGGCAATTTTATCACAGAGATCAGTAGTTGACTCTCCAACTCCATGAACATTAGCATGTAGTGTATTCAGCCTTTCCAGATCTTGCTTAGGTAACCTGACTTAGAATAACTGACACCAAAATAGACATCACATAGAATACAGTTACCAATAACAGCGCATTAAAAGGACAATGGTGCAAGTGCACATTGTGATTACAACTCGAGATAATGGCACAATGGGATGATATTAATAATAATAACACTAAACCAGGTGACAGTTTAAGATGCTTCAGAGTGCATTGAGGCAGCAGAGGGCAGGAGTTAGCTTCTTCTAACACAGTGGTTCCCAACCTGGGGGGCGCGCCCCCCTTGGGGGGGCGCCAAAGATCGCAGAGGGGCCGCCAGGCCTCAGATGATTTGAAGCCAAATATCATATTTAGATTTTTTATTTTTTATTTTTACATATAATTGTAACGCAATACATGATTGTCACTAAAAGCCTTGTCTCTACATTACAATAAGATATAATGTATAATTAAATGTATAATTCTTTCTTTAATAGAAATGGTTCTTCCGCGCGTTAAGTGTCCAAACCAGGCTTGGTTTGGACAAACATAAGCGCATTTTTAAAACATAGTCATTGTCCATGCCGTTTTTAAGTTGGATTATTTGTCAGTTGCTCCGATCAGATCGGTCTCCTCCATTTAGATTATTTACGACTTTTGAATCCACATAAACACATCGGCAAAATCCGGCTTACTTTGAGCATGTGTTTTAAACAGTTTAATCCCTTTGTGAATTGTCTCCACTTCCATTGTTCTCCGTCCTTTAATTTCTTCATACAGCGGGAATCCAAATGAATGAATCCTGAGTCCAATAACCATCAAAGTCACTCCAATAGTGCTCCTTGATTACGCTTTCATCCTCCTTTAACAAAATACTTCACATTCATCTAGTTTGTGACAGTAGTTGTAGCATTTTGAGACTTTGAAACTTTAGCCCCCCCCCCCCCCTCTTGTGTGTGTGTGGGCTACACAACTACCAACAGGAGTCATTTGGGGGGGGGCTCTTGTGAAAAAAGGTTGGGAACCACTGCTCTAACAAACCAGCAGCAGAGGATCTCAGCATTCTTGACTTAGGGGGAGCAGCCCTCGCTCTGTAATGGACAGTAAAGAGATTTATGCAAAATCTTATGTGTAGGACTTTATATCAGCATACGTTAGTGTGATAAAGAATGATATTGGACCTTGTCTCTCTCTCCCTCAGGATATAAGGTCCTGTCACTTTTAGAGATGCCTTCAAGTGAAACCATTCCCATGGACCAGGCAGACGTTTACATCCACGTCACCTTTATTAAGAAATGGGACATCTGCGCCGGTGCAGCACTACTGAGCGCTCTAGGTAATGTAACAGCTATTATTTTATTATATTCTGCAGGATGCTTGCATATATTTGGCAATTTGCACATTTAGCTTAAGTTGCGTTAATTAGCATTATAGCTCATGCAGACAATAATAAAAAAAATGGCTTGGCAGATTTTGACAGTGTTGGAATGGTTTTGGGGGTTATTGAGGATTCTGAATGCATTTCTGACATTCTCAGGATCCACAATGGCAGTTTTTACCAGAAAGTGGACATATTTGTACTCTCTGTGGGCTGATTTTGATTCATTTTTGGTCGGTTTTGCAGTTTTAGGGGACTACCCACAGTAGAGGTAATCATTTTCATCTTGTGCTCCTATACATCAAAAGGTAACACATACTCATGGTAGTCAAAATCAGCCCACTGACAGTACAAATATGTCCACCTTCTGATTGAAACTGCTATTTTAGATCCTGAGACTGTCAGAAATTGATTTAGCATCCTCAATAACCCCCAAAACCAAATCGGACAAGCCATTTTTTAACTATTGTCTTAAATTGCTATAATGATATTTAATGCTAATTAACGTACTTTATGCTAAATGTGCAAATTGCCCAACATATGCAAGTTATCATCTGGCAGTTTCTATGTGCTGGGGACGTACTTTACATTTATATCATGAAACTTTGGGGTACTGAACATTTCCCGGTTCACAGTGCTTGCAACTAGACTATAAGGCCCTTTTGGATTGCACTTTTTTTAATAGCGTGATGAACTCTGCAAGGCATGTTTATTATGGGTTCTGCATTGTACTGATGACATGTAATTACCATGACTGTAGGAGGCCACATGACCACGCTAAAGGGAGAGGACATCGACTACAGCGGCACAGCGCTCAACAAAGGAGGCTTGGTGGCCAGTGTGGGTGTGGACCATAAGGCCTTAGTGAAGAAACTTCCAGAGTGGGACCCTGAGAAGCACTGAGACACACACACACACACCGTGTGATGGGAATTACGGCTCTTTGAAGGGAGCCGGATCTTATGGCTTCGTTCCTTTCCGAGAGCCGTTAAAAAAAGCCGGCTTTTTTTTAAGGGGGCGGGGCTAATATGTTTATCTGCGAAATAATCACCAGGATAATGATTGCCTGTATCGCCAGAAATCTACTTTTTCTCACAGAATATGTATAACTTGCTACATCTCTTAGGCAGCCAAACTACTGCTCGAGCAGCATGCGTTACGCCATCATCTATGGCTAATGTGCATTCAGGAAAGCAAGTTCCTTTTAAAGGCGAGTGGATTTATGGCAGGCAGAGAACCAACGATAAAAAGAACGGCTCTCACCAAGTAGGACTCGGTTCCCTTCGTTCGTACCAAAGAGCCGTTCAAAGGAATGGGATCGTTCCCGAACGTCACATCACTAACACACACACACACACACACACACACACACACACACACACACACACACACACACACACACACACAGAGCCATTAGTGCTGTGCTCAGGTTGTTCTCAGGGCAACATGTGAATGAATAAGCTGCAAACGTGACCAGAACCATGAGATCTCATCATCGTGGGACACAAAAAATCTGCCAATAAGAGGATAGGAGTAACTGAGCAAGACTGTAGAGCAAACACGGTCTGCCACTGGACACTGCAATGGCTCTGAACATGCACACTCCCGGCTTGGAGAACACACACTCACAGTGACCACTGGAGGCCCTTCCGCTTTGAAGACAACGCTCCGACACATTACAACAGAACTTCGGAGACAGACATTTTTCATCAGGGTCAGTCCTACCTTCATCACATGAGATTCCAGTGAACAAACATGAGTAACGGCCCGTGTCCACATAGCACCTTTTTCTAGTACTTTGTATTGTTTCTATGCATTCTGGCGTTCAGAAAAAGGTGCTTTGGGGACACTGGCCTTAAGGAACAGCATTTATTCCAGACAGGCAGGGTGTCCGTGAAAGCACCATCAGCTCTGAAACAACAAGCTCAAATTATTTCAGACAGCCAAGGTTTATGTTACCCATTCACCAGCACTGTCATACCACAACAATCAGCCCAACTCTCTCAAACCTCCGTGTTGTGTGTTTTTAAACAGATTTGACCTTTGCTTCAAAGATATATTTAACCCTCATTTAGATGAAAACAGAATAAAAGATCAATAATAGAGATATCCCCTTCAGTGAGCAGAATACTGTGTACTGAGAATAACCACCATTCTTTTAATTGTTTGTCTGAGAAAGTTCAAAGAAAGTTAACAGCTTAAATTTCCTAAATTAATCCTTACAACAATTGTCGACTGCAGCAAATTCTCAAAGTTACTAAAGAAATGCTAAAAGGGGAAATAGGGAAGATTTCTCATCCCACCATCTTTTGACAGCATTTTGTCTCATTAAGTCAGGTTTGATGTCATTTTTGATTGGTTATACATACACAATTGCAAGCACACTATGGCCGTCTTACATGGAGACGGTTCGGGTTGTATCTGCTACTTTTTTCTATCGTATAGACTAGGGGTGCCCAACCTTTTTTGAACCGAGAGCTACTTTTAAAGTTGCCAGTCTGCCGAGATCTACCAGTCCAAATAGAAAGACGTAGCCATTACTGACAGCCTACTACCAGGTAAATACACACTTCTACTTGTATAAAACTAACCTTTGTACGATGAATACTTCATAAAATACTGAAGATCCTTTATCTTACCTCTTTTTAATATACAGTACACAAGTATTTAACTGAAGTTACACAACAGTGTTGATACAGAGTTGGAGTTTATTCACACGACACATAACCCTTTATTTGCCATTATATAAAAATAGTGTTGCTACAAAAGTATAAATTAGGCTTACTAATAAGACAACTCAGATCTGAAGCTACACAGGAATCTGCTGCCAAAGTGCAATAAAAAAGACAACATTAATAGAATCAAACCCTTTTTTTGTTGCATTTTAGTGGAGTATAAAAATAAATGCCTTTTTTAAAATAGGATGCAAGCAACACTAGTTTCTTAACCTGAATTGATAATAGACTATAATCAATTATCAGTTTGCATTCTTATACCATTTTGTACAATAATTATAATGAATAAGTTCAAACAAACTAAAACTTACAGCGGATTAATAACGGTATCTAACTTGAGTTTTTATTATATCAAAAACCTGTTGAAATGCTTCTGTTATTTTTACTGTCCCCCAAAAGCGCGGAAGCCTCCAGGAATGCTTCTTTCACAACTTCGCCGTCTTTGAAAGACTTCATGTGTTTCTCTGGAACGTGACTGACACGATAAGATGCTCTGGTAGCAGCCTTGCTCTTGTTGTCTTGTGTGTGTGTGGACTGTCACTCCTGTTGACACGGACAACGTCAGCGAACTAGTGCCCACCAGCCACGCCCCGACACAGGGGATCACGCCGGCCAATCACAAAGCTTCAAGTGTATTATTCTGGCACAGGAAGATTATGTTATAGGACATTAACGATAAAACAGAATATTGTTGTTCTATTTTTAGACACATCTCGCGATCGACTGGGAATCTCCCCGCGATCAACCGGTCGACTGGTTGGGCACCCCTGGTATAGACGGTTCTTTTACACGAGGCCGTAACGGAACCGAGGAAACGGACCCCTCAAACGATAACGGGTCCCAAGGTGGGTAGATCTGCGGACGGAACGCTCTGGGGGGTCAAACGGCTCCGTGTGTACGCCCTATACGCCATAGCCCCGCCTCGCCCCGCCTCTCCCCACCTCTCCTGCTCACCCCGTGTCACATTGCTGATGTGTTTCGCCAACAACAACCGAGTGTTTCGAGCCAGGTCCCGGTATCTCGCAGGACAGTGCACCCAGCAGGAGCCTCCAGCTAGATTTGATCGATATGGACATAAACGCGAGTGAAGTCTAATCGGACAGAGATCAGCTGCTGCTGACAGAGACACGCAGGAGAGGGGGAGGAAAAGAGAGGCTCCGTGTATTCTTATATTATTATATAGAGTCGTTATTAATTTATTTTAAAGCTCAATAAATAACAAAGAAGACCTTTGACCAGCACTTTTCTAATTTTGTCCGGAAGATTTAAACTATAACGGACATGTTGACCGGCGGAAAACAATGTTAACGGAAACTCTGCCGCACGGTTCCCTCGTCCCTTGGAAGAGGCGGAGAAGTGGGTGTTTTTCATCTGCTGGTGGCAAACCGGAGAGATTTACAGGAGAAGCACACACTTGCCTCGGGAAGGGAGAAAAAGAGAAACAGCCAGAGCCCTGCCTCTCCCCACCTCTGCTGCTAAATCCACCCCGGAGAATAAACAGAAGGACAACCATGGCAGCCATGCTCAGGAAGTCTTCTTCGCTGCTTTTGGTGTATTTTGTGGCGGAAGTACAGCGCCACTTACAGGCCCGGCATATGTACTACAGCGTCTCGAACGGTCTCGTGTGAACGGACACGTTTATTGAGCCGATTGCGTGTGAACAGAAGACTTTTTTGATATCGAATTCGGTTTCCGTGTAAATGGGGCCTATGATAACATCAAGGTGTCTTACCAGGGAAAACAGATGTTGTTGCCTTGATCGATTGTGTTATTGTGTGACCTGGGATAATAGGAAATAACCATTTAAAACACCAAAGCTCTGCGAGGTAAGAAAAGTATTTCTGTCAGTGTTCTTGCGCTTTTGAAGAGGGCAACGATAATGGCTACAATAATAAACATCCACATTAATGCACATTTATTATTGTGGTGGGCTGTCTGCCCCCTTCCACTGCACTACATTGATTTGGTCCCTTGTTTCTATTTCCCATTTTGGGGGTGTATCGACTGCCATCTGCTGCACGTTAAATAAGGATAAGCACCTCCTATAACCACACCTTAAGACAAACAACTATCCATTCAACCTTGAGCAATCAGTCAGAAAAACTACAATCTTTCCCTTTCTCAACTTCCTGTAAATACTTGTCATGAGTTGCAGTTCTCAGTGTCTAATGTACAAAAACAAGTCCCAATATGTACAGTCTCATTCAGGACATTATGACTGCGTTCAGGAGGAAAGCATTTGTGTTTCAGCGTCACCAAGAACCTGAGCTGGCTGTGTATTTCCTTGTCTAGGTTAGCAAACTGTCATCTAAATGTGATTCCTTGATGCAAAATCAACACCCTGGTACCTATCATACATTTTGGAGTGAAAGACTCATGTCCTTGCATGCATTTGTTTTGGTGAAACCTTCCGTTTGTCTCAGCAGCCTTAGTACATATTTGATAACCTGGTATAGAAATGTATGGTTAAGTACGGTGGCCCTTAATGTCAAAACATTTCACAAGTACCTTTAGGGCCACCGTATTGAAGAGTGAAATGTTGATGATTTGCTGCAGACTGAAGATGACAGATGATGAAGAAGAGAAGCTGGCAGCCGGTTAGATGCCTAATCTGGAAGGAGTCATGACGACGACAACAACATATTTTTCAGTTTCAAAGCCAGAGCTGCTACACCTTCAGGAGGTGGGGCCTTCATGTTCTGAGGTTAATGATGAGAGTGCCTTTTGATCTAAACTGCTGCACTAGGACTCAACAGGATTGGTTATTATGTAAAGGTATGCTGCAATTGCAATTGACATGGCATTACAGTGACATGGGTGCTATGTACTGATCCTAAAGGAGCTGTATACACTCAATCTCTTTTCTTATATACACGGCAGCATACAAAGGCTTCAGTTTGGAAGTGAAATGACTATAAAACCTAATCTAAATCAATGTATTCAAACTACAGCTGTTGTAACAGATACTTGTTTATTTTTCTGCCATGAACCAGGATGTTGTATGACCTTTGTATGTGGCGTAAGGGTGTGTACTGTCTGTCACTCTGAGAACCAGCTGTAACTGTGCTGAAGGAGTTTGTTTCGAGGAATTTTGTTAATTCAGAAAAACAACAGCAGGCTATTTTTTCAGATTTTTAAGAGGGTGGTAAAATAAAAAAATCCTGACCCTTTCTGTGATTATTCAACATTTCGTGTTCAATAATAAATGTTATCACCCTGACACTAAAACACTAATCAGGGTATGATTCATACATACACCGACCATGTTTTCTGTATGACATAAGGTTGAAATAGGCGCGCAATGACTAAATAATAATGAGCCCGCCACCAGATGCAGATTAAAACTAAAGCTGTGCTGAAAATGTACATGTATTAAAATTGTGAAAGTAAAAGTTGTCAGAAAAGTGTGTAGTTAACTGATATAAAAAAAACGATTTAAGTACAGTATTTATTTATATAAAAGTATTTGTACTTCACTTCTTCCCACCTCTAAGAAATAATATGACTAATGAAGGTCTCAGACATGACAAACACTAATCAGAAAATAAATACTAATATTGCATTTATGTCAAATATAAGATGTTTATTGAATGTAAGCAGTGGAGAGACTCTTATACAAGCTATTTCTAAGGATATGGACTGTAATCTATGATTCAGTTTCTGGTGAAAGTGCTTTCAGTTCATGTTTCCTTATGGTGAACTTCAGTTCCACAATCTTTCAGATCTTTAGTGTCAACGATATTTTACACCGAATTCGCCGTTATCAGAACTGCAACGTTAAGTTAGTAAACATTTTCAATGGTATCACAATGGCCTTTGTAGTTGTGCACTAAACTGTTTCTCTTCAAACAGCTCTATTTTTTAAAGTATTTTTTTCAGTATCGTAAATGTTTTTAGAAACAGTGGCATAATTGTTTCATTTCCCACAGACACAGATTGAATTTGACACAGCACGAATTCGAAGTCTTCTTATAGTGGTTTCATGGTGTAATGGTTAGCACGGTTAGCACTCACCCAGGACTCTGAATCCTGCAATCCGAGTTCAAATCTCAGTGGAACCTGATTTTAACAACTCGTTCATTAACCTCTTAAGCCCGAGGGTCCCCCCAGTGGACCCTTCCCACCGGTTTTTTTACAATACTATGTCTTAGGGCTTCTTAACATTTATGAAACTATTAATGTTCCATACCCTTTTAACGGTAAGAAACTCAGCTAACTGACAATGTGAACCATGTTTAGCTAAAAGAAACACAAGAGTAATACCAAGCCTTTGAATTAGCATGGAGTGAAAAAATGCTAACTAATGCTAACGGACCTTTGCACAGCACTCACGGTAGACATGCCCTTATTACTTATCGTAACTGCACAAACAAGATATCCGATTAAAGCTGAGACTCCACAGATTCCACACATGTAATGTCATCACTGTACGACCACGAATTCCTGGAGCTATCAGCCAGAAAAGAAAAAGTAAACAACATCCGGTTTCAAAAATATTACAATAATTACGTCTTACCTTTTTTGATTTGTGATCAAAAGTTGTGTTCACCGGAATAAAAACGCCGCTCAAGGTTAATCCAATGTCTTTGTGTCACGTAGAAATGTTTACTGATAATCCATCATCATATTTATGGCAATATACTGGCTATAAAGTTTTGCAGTCCAGGCGTGCACTTTCAGATATGCTTTGTTCGCTTCTCTATTATGTCCGCTATGGTAATGTTTACGTTGATTTGGGAACTGCCCATCGATTCTATTGGTTCTGATGGTTAAGAAAAAGGTGTAAATCACACGAATCGACCAATGGGTTCCAGAGATATAGTCCTGCGTAAAGTATAAAGAATGCCAGCCAGCGTAAGTACATTACGCAGCCGACTTTATTTATTGTTTACTACGGAAGAAAGCAGGAATTGCCGGGATCCAGAGCGCACGGAACACAGAGCGGACAGCAGATAACGGAATTGCAGTTTTATTGCTTATAGATTATCAGAACATTTCAAAGGGGACACAGCCCCATTGGATATTAACCTATGGATTAACTACATCATCGTTTTTATCGTTTTAATGCCATTGAAGACCAATTTAGACCAGACAAAGAGGAAGGTAAGCCATTAGCGTAGCACATGTTAGTACCTAGCGCCACTTGTTTTGATGTACGTTTTTGTTGATAACCTCGCGAGTTTGTATCTTTCAGTGTTGAGGTGAGCACCGTTAGATTCTGTGTCTTTACGATCATAAACAATGTGTTGGATGTGCAGCTAGGATAAGTAATAAGGGAGCTAGGAGTGATTTTCGGTGCAGTAATACGTTGGCATTTTTCGCTCGGGGCTAATTCAGAGGCTGTTAGCATTGTGTGTTTTTTTTAAAAAAATAAATGAAAAAGATCAGTTAAATTAGTTTTTTCCCGTTATATGGATATAAAATATTCAGAGTTTATTAAATATTAAGGTTCCTTAGACGTTGTTTCCTGCAAATGACGTTAGGATAACAGAGTATGCTTTTATATTTTTATTTTTTTCACAACAGTTGTATTTGGATGGAATGAATACCTATAGTGATAATTCAAAGTAATAAAATGATTTTTACAGTGAAAAAGTTCAAATGGAACTTGATGGTTCCCAAATTACCCAGAGGTGAGTCCGCCTGGACTTTATTTTTCTAAATCTGTCTAAAAAGGTCAAATTTAACTTGTTTTGCATCAATCTTGATACAGGGTATTTATTATATGTTATAGTTTGGATTAGACATTAGAATTTACATGTTTTTACTATGTTCCATCTGAATTTATTTAAAAAATAAAAACATCTATTTTGATTCTGACACTTCTACATCCACACAGATGTAACCTTGCTTTGAGAGAAAAGATGATTAATTTACCCCTTTTAGAAGTGAAGATATAGTCTTTGTTGTGTTAGTGGCATTTTCGAGCCTGAAAGCTGAAAAACAGGCTCAGGGCTTAAGAGGTTAATAATACTTTCGTTTATCATATCATGAATGTAAAAAGTGAAAAATTATCCTCTTTAATCCAGATATACGATATACGAACAGATATGGGACATTTTCAAGACATGTATTGGGACGCTGACACTGCAGGGAGGTCTCAGTCTGCTGCATTCAGGCACCGCGGCTGCAGACACACAGAAGATGATCCACTGAAGAAAAAGAGCATGCAACTGATCACAAGCTTTATATATATGATATTTTCTGAATAAAGACATTTTCAGAATTCCAAAAACAATGTAAATCAGTGTTACTCCGGGATCAGATGAACACCATGCTTCATGGATATAATCAAATAAGATCCAAAAAGGCATGCAGGCTGGCTACGTGGTGAGTATAAAGAAAACTGCAACATTCAGCAAGCCTGAACAGACACTATGTTTGCTTAATGAAGCTCTCTATGAGAGCATGCCTCTGTCATTTTCACTGTCTTGTAAATTCAGAAATACAACGACAGACTTTTTATGAATGAAGTCGTTTCTGAGAGTTTTTGAATTTATTTAGAGAATAAAAGAAGAGATTTTTTCATGTAAATGTCCTCATAATTCTGAGAAAATGGTCTTGTGAATACAGGAAAGCGGGACATTTTTTGCTCAAGTGAATGGATACATCTTTCATAATTTACACAATTGATAAACCACACTGAGATGGCAACAGAGATTAAGGATAGGATCTGATATGTTGTTCTGTGTACATCCAAGGACAGCATTCACAGATATCCTCTGAATTTATGGACAACATAATTACATCTGAAAGCCCCAACTCTACTATGAGACGGTTCCTGCTTTGTGGAGGCTTCCCCTGCACAGCACAGCGTCCTGTAGCTCTCTCCTTTGGGCAACAAAGTCTGACTCTGTTGCATGTTCCACACTCTGAATCCAGTCTGACTTGGCAGAGCACGCACGTGTTCATGTGCACAAATGTACAGGAGAGATCATGAAATGGCAGAAAATACTTAAGAAATATATTTCTTCAAATCGTCATTCTTATTTAATGAAGTCACTGTTTTCTCATTTGCAGGAATATTTTAGAGAATTTAAGCTATCCAATATTTTCAATAAGAAATTAGCCTTTAACTGGAAGTGTGACTCATGCAGTGTTGTAAATATGCACTCTTGCAGTATATTCATATTTTGTGTAAATATTGTCTCTATTTTTTATTTGTTAAAATGTTTTTTATAATAGTACTATTCTTTTCTCCTTTCTTTGAAAAACATATTCTTCTTTGTGTGTCTTTGTATGCACCATTCACACTAAAACTAATTCCCTGTATTCCTCCTTGGTAATAAAACCGATTCTGATAATGATTGATAACAATTGTGTATTAATGTAAACGTTGTCTTAAAATGATTTGTAAAAACTACCATAGCGATTTATTTCTTGTGAAGAAAGCATTTGGTTTCAAAATGTAAATGTGTATCGGTAGTTATAAAAGAGTTATACACAAGGTATTATTTATTACACACAGCTATCATCATTTATGAAAATAGCTACATATCTTTGATTCCTAATTTAAAGCAAGTGTAACCTTTCCTCCTATGTGAGACCTACATACAACTCCCTGTTTAGCTTCTGCACAGAGATACCACTCACAGGCTGAGGTTTAAGTACTCAGATCTTTAGTAAAAGTAGCAATACTACATTGTAAAAAATGTAAGTCCTGCATTTAAAATTGTACTCAAGTAAAACGACAAACGTATTGGCATACAAATATACTTTAATTACAAAAAGTAAGGGTGTTCATTTGACAGTATGGCCCATATCAGATACATTTGATATTTGATACATTTTTGTATTGTAATTATTAATGGATCAGTGGCGACCCGTGACTTTTATACCTAGGCCCTCTGACCCCCACCCCTTCCCTCGAAAAAAAGAAGAGTTATTACGTCACAGCCTTTAAGTCTATGGTCACAGCAGAATATCAAAACAGCGGCCCGGGGTGCAAAACCCATCAATGACAGCGACCCTCTACCACACAGAACAACACCATTTATATAAACACCTGTCATGACAGGGCACCCACAGCCCAACACACTCTCACTCCCTAAACGTCCAGAGGCGACGCTTGGTCAGGGTCCCGTGGCGTGCAGTTGTGACGCTCCAAGGCTCCTTCAGCTTCATAAACGGACTCAAAGAGCTTTCAACTGATTGCAATGTATTCCCATCGGCGGCGGTATTTGACGCTCATGGAAGCACCACATCCGTTTATGTCGGCGGGTGTTAAAGGCAATGTAAATCCATTCCCATTGGATAACGGAGGATTTTACACCCGGAAGTAAGTATTCTCCTTACTGTCGATTGATTTGACAGTGATATCTCCACTACTCATCAACTCAAAAACACCATATTGTCTTTGTTAATTAAACGACATTGATAGGTTTAAATTGTGTACAATGCTTTTGTGTTTTTCCCCTTCAATTCTGAGAAACAACTTGTTTTCTCTGAAATGTGGAGCGCCAAAGAGACTACACTACCCACAATCCCCAGCTATTGTTGTGACGAATAAGTGAGAAATGGATTTAACTTCTGTTAGACAGCCATATGCCATACATTTTTGCATACATTCACAGTAAATATTTATTCAGTATGATAGCTGTCTAACAGAAGTTAAATTAATTTCTCACTTATTCTGACAATGCACTTAACCCCAAATAAAAGAACCCAATAAAAAGAGTTGTTAAATAATAGTGAAGTCACGTTGTAATAACAATAACTCATCTCTCTCTCGAGTTATATTTTTCAGCTTTGCCAAAAGCCACTGTGTCAAGTGTCCTTCTTGGGTTGCCGTCCGGAGTTCTCCAATATGGCGGACCATCTCGCACATGCGCAGTACAGATCGGGCAGGGGGACGGATCGGGTAGTGACACGGACAAAATGACTAACCATCATGCAACGCACTAGCAAGACGTTGATCGCAATTGCGCAGGTCTCGCTTGTCTCAAACAAGCCTCTTCTGTTACTGTCCTTTCTTCTTAGAGGAAGTACAGAAACACGTAACTCTGGATTTGTTTTAATGTTTGAGGTGCAATAAACGACACCGCAGCTTTTTGGCATGTTAAAACTATTATTTTCTGCCTGGCTCATGAGAGTAACAGCTGGAGAAATTACAGCCTCGCCTACTGATTTTAATTTAACCATATATCGAGCATAATAAGAACTGGATACAGCGTAGGAGGCGGGGCCTCATTCATTCCTATGAGAGTTGCTCATTGGCGCATAATGATAAAATGGCCCAACTTTTGAGAGAGCGAAACGTCACAGATTACCCAGCATGCCTGAGAAGTACCCGTATGTGCGCTCATAGCGCATGCGCAACTTTAACCATGCCCCCCAAAAGGCTCGTTCACATCAAGCACGTCAATTTGTGTACACGTAACAGCACGGTGTGTTCATGACAGCATGGTACTGGATTGTTATTATGATGGATTTGATATTAACGAGGCGGCAGTTAGCAGCTAGCGGCTAGCTAGTAATTATGCTAATGTACACATCAATCGTTATGTACTTTCATATTACGCTGTAACAGGATCTAGTGATATCCAACAGAGCTTCATTTATCATGAAAGAATTATTGCACTGTATATATATATATATATATATATATATATATATATATATATATATATAAATATATATACAGTGGGGCAAAAAAGTATTTAGTCAGCCACTAATTGTGCAAGTTCTCCCACTTAAAAAGATGAGAGAGGCCTGTAATTGTCATCCTAGGTATACCTCAACTATGAGAGACAAAATGAGAAAACAAAATCCAGAAAATCACATTGTCTGATTTTTAAAGAATTTATTTGCAAATGATGGTGGAAAATAAGTATTTGGTCAATAACAAAAGTTCATCTCAATACTTTGTTATATACCCTTTGTTGGCAATGACAGAGGTCAAATGTTTTCTGTAAGTCTTCACAAGGTTTTCACACACTGTTGCTGGTATTTTGGCCCATTCCTCCATGCAGATCTCCTCTAGAGCAGTGATGTTTTGGGGCTGTCGCTGGGCAACACGGACTTTCTACTCCCTCCAAAGATTTTCTATGGGGTTGAGATCTGGAGACTGGCTAGGCCACTCCAGGACCTTGAAATGCTTCTTACGAAGCCACTCCTTCGTTGCCCGGGCGGTGTGTTTGGGATCATTGTCATGCTGCTTTTGTAAAACGCTTACACATCACTGTACACTGTATACCAAGGCAGGTTTACCATCACTCTCTGTACGGAGGCTCAGTCACTGGTACTCTTTTATTTATAAAGCTATGTTGGGCAAACTCCCGTATTACATCTGTTCTCTGGTAAAGCAGAAAGTTGCAAGCAGCTATTGTCTGAGATCACAGGATGTAGTCTTATTAGATGTACGAAGAGTGAGGACTGTCTTAGGTAAGACAGCTTTTATGTGCAGCTCCACTTGCTTGGAAAAGCCTACAGTCCAAATGGAAATTGTGCAATTTGGTTTCTCTGAATGTTTTTAAGGCACGTCTGCACGAAATGCTTTATGACACTATGGGTGTTTGTAAGTGTTGGTGAATATGTAAATATGATGTCCTCTATTGTTTGTTTTTATGTTTCATGTGGAACTAAATTGATGCAGGCCTCCCTTGTAAAAGAGATCCATGATCTCAAGGGACCTATCTGTCTAAATAAAGGTTTGAAATTAAATGAAATGAAAGATCCAGCTACGTTTCATCTTCAATGCCCTTGCTGATGGAAGGAGGTTGTCACTCAAAATCTCACGATACATGGCCCCATTCATTCTTTCCTTTACACCGATCAGTCGTCCTGGTCCCTTTGCAGAGAAACAGCCCCAAAGCATGATGTTTCCACCCCCATGTTTCACAGTAGGTATGGTGTTCTTTGGATGCAACTCAACATTCTTTCTCCTCCAAACACGTCTAGTTGAGTTTTTACCAAAAAGTTCTATTTTGGTTTCATCTGACCATATGACATTCTCCCAATCCTCTTCTGGATCATCTAAATGCTCTCTAGCAAACTGCAGACGGGCCTGGACATGTACTGGCTTAAGCAGGGGGACACGTCTGGCACTGCAGGATTTGAGTCCCTGGCGGCGTAGTGTGTTACTGATGGTAGCCTTTGTTACTTTGGTCCCAGCTCTCTGCAGGTCATTGACTAGGTCCCCCCGTGTGGGTCTGGGATTTTTGCTCACCGTTCTTGTGATCATTTTGACCCCACGGGGTGAGATCTTGCGTGGAGCCCCAGATCGAGGGAGATTATCAGTGGTCTTGTATGTCTTCCATTTTCTAATAATTGCTCCCACAGTTGATTTCTTCACACCAAGCTGCTTACCTATTGCAGATTCAGTCTTCCCAGCCTGGTGCAGGTCTACAATTTTGTTTCTTGTATCCTTTGACAGCTCTTTGGTCTTGGCCAAAGTGAAGTTTGGAGTGTGACTGTTTGAGGTTGTGGACAGGTGTCTTTTATACTGATAACGAGTTCAAACAGGTGCCATTAATACAGTTAACAAGTGGAGGACAGAGGAGGCTCTTAAAGAAGAAGTTACAGGTCTGTGAGAGCCAGAAATCTTGTTTGTTTGTAGGTGACCAAATACTTATTTTACCGAGGAATTTACCAATTAATTCATTAAAAATCCTACAATGTGATTTCCTGGATTCTTTCCCCCCATTCTGTCTCTCATAGTTGAAGTGTACCTAGGATGAAAATTACAGGCCTCTCTCATCTTTTTAAGTGGGAGAACTTGCACAATTGGTGGCTGACTAAATACTTTTTTGCCCCACTGTATATGCCCCCACTGTAGGATGACCCGATCACCTTTTTTTGCTCCCGATCCGATCATTTGATTTTGACAATCTGCTGATACCGATTTTTCCCGATCCGATCTTTTTGCAATGCATTAAGAGAAAAAAAAGGAAAAAAGCATTCAAGTTGTCCCTTAAGGTTATTTTTTTAATTTAAATGACAGTATCCAACTACCCATTCTATCCAACATGGATATAGCTTCTTTTTTTCACAGCATTGGATCAAAACAAAATAAAGCTTATCAGTGGTCCACCACAAAATAACCATGTAAACAAATTGAGTGCAGATAGTGCAGTAAGAAAACAAAAATAACTCTACTGGAAAGAGGTAGCTTGACTAGCTTCACAAGTTCACATTCAGTCACAAATAATAAAATAAAAATGTGGCTTAGTGCAGAATTCTAGCCTTAAGACTAACTAGTCTAGTATTAATGCAATGAACAACAGCAGCTTAACATAACATGAATAAACAAAGTATTATATTTCCATCTTACTGGAGTAACACAATTCAATAGTAATCAGCAGCGAACCACTTCAACACGTGTATTTCGGTGTATTCACGGCATTCATTTTGTTATTCTACAGTATTGTTGTTTTATAGTTATTTGTTAATGTAACCCAATTTGTGTTCTTTGAAATTGAAAAGGATATCGCATTGTGTTTGTTACTTTCGTTGCAGTTGTATATGTCTTAAGTGTAATTTGGCTTGGCTTCCTATTTATGGACATGCTTTTATCATGCAAAACTGAACATTTTCAGAGTGGCCTTTTATTGTGGCCAGCCTAAGGCACACCTGTGCAATAATCATGCTGTCTAATCAGCATCTTGATATGCCACACCTGTGAGGTGAGATGGATTATCTCAGCAAAGGAGAAGTGCTCACTATCACAGATTTTTTCAGATTTGTGAACAATATTTGAGAGAAATGGTTATTTTGTGTATATAGAAAATGTTTTAGATCTTTGAGTTCATCTCATGAAAAATGGGAGCAAAAACAAAAGTGTTGCGTTTATATTTTTTTCAGTGTACATAGAGGTCGAGGACATATAACTGGTACCTCTCTGCTCTACAGCCACAGTCCGACACCATAGGACAATCCACTATTTATACCCCTAACCAATGTCATTCTAATCTACAAACACATTCACAATGCAAGACAAATTACCCAAACACACCAAATCAAAATAGGTCAACATATTATCTCTGTCTGACCACAGAAGCCCGAAACAATAACATTTTTACACTCGCAAGAAAAGTGCCACCCTTGCCCATGCACTACATGGTATGCTCCAATTGAGCACAGGTGTTCCCACTGATTGAGCCTCTACTTAAGGCTGCTTCTTTCTGTTGCTCTGTTTGGCCTTCACAACCTTGAAGGAGAGGGTAAGCAGGTTACTTGTAAAAAGACTTCCAATAAATCTGTTTTGAACAAACAATGACTTGGGTTTTATTTTATCAATGTCCAGGTAAGTTATTAATGTGTTTCCCTCAGTGTGCCTTTTACCATGCCCCTATGCCAACTGTGATGAAGGCTTCTTCTTCACATTGTTGGTGTTTGTTTCTCAGGTGGCGTATTAGATTGGTCGTGTTGAACGTAGCTCTGTTCTTTCCACCACGCGGAACCTCCTTCTTGCAAACATTGCATCTGGCTGTTACACTGCCTTCGCTTTCAATTTTATAATACTTCCAAACTGCTGACATTTTCTCTGTCCAGACTCCCGAGTCACCAGCTGGACATAACCTCTTGTTAGCTTACTGCTACTATTAGACACTGTGCCCACTCTGTTGCCAGATTTGAGAGAAATAAGAAACCAGGTCTGAAAACAAGCCCAACAGAAGCAACACATTCTTTCCAAGGTTTGACATAATGAGTTGTGCTACTTTTAAAGCAAGCAACGATCTTTTCAAATCTGTAATCAAAAAGCTCCTCAAAAACGCTATCGAAGCAGTTCCTGCCGTTGCTACGTTAGTTCAAACCGTAACAACGGACTATTTTTCTTAGCGGATGCATGTCAATTTAAATCAATACAACTATTTTTTAAATCAATAAAATCATTTTCTAAATCCATAAAAGCATTTCAATTAATATTGGGAGTCATGTTGTTACTTTGTTGAGAATGTGGCCGTGTAATAAGCGGGATAACACCTTCATGCTGATCTAGATCCCTCCGCTTCGCGTCGGGCTCCTGATCAGCCCGTCGGTGTTCTTTTCCCCATAATGACCGCGTCACTGCACATTATCCCTTACATATGATTATATAGAGTCATTATTCATTTGTTTTAAAGCAGGAGGCGCAAACGCTTGCCTCGGGGAGGGAGAAAGAGAGCCACAGCGGAGAATAAACAGAAGGGCAACCATGGCAACCATGCAAGGGAAGTCTTCTTCGCTGCTTTTGTGTCAGACTACAGCGCCACTTACAGGCCTGGAATACAGGACTGTCTCAGAAAATTAGAATATTGTGATAAAGTTCTTTATTTTCTGTAATGCAATTAAAAAAACAAAAATGTCATACATTCTGGATTCATTACAAATCAACTGAAATATTGCAAGCCTTTTATTATTTTAATATTGCTGATTATGGCATACAGCTTAAGAAAACTCAAATATCCTATCTCTAAATATTAGAATATCATGAAAAAGTATACTAGTAGGGTGTTCAACGAATCACTTGAATCGTCTAATTAACTCGAAACACCTGCAAGGGTTTCCTGAGCCTTGAAAAACACTCAGCTTGGTTCAGTAAACTAAATCACAAGTATGGGGAAGACTGCTGATCTGACTGCTGTCCAGAGGACCGTCATTGACACCCTCCATCAGGAGGGTAAGACACAAAAAGAAATTTCTCAAAGAGCAAGCTGTTCACAGAGTGCAGTTTCAAAGCACATCCACAAAAAGTCTGTTGGAAGGGGGAAATGTGGCAGGAAACGCTGCACAACCAAGAGAGATGACCGCAGTCTTAACAGCATTGTGAAGAAGAGTCGCTTCCAGAATTTGGGGGAGCTTCAAAGACAGTGGACTGAAGCTGGAGTCCAGGTATCAAAAGTCACTGTTCACAGACGTGTCCGGGAAATGGGCTACAATAGCCGTATTCCCATGGTCAAGCCACTTCTGAACTCAAGACAACGGAAGAGGCGTCTGACTTGGGCTAAGGAAAAGAAGCACTGGACAGTTGCACAGTGGTCCAAAGTCCTCTTTTCAGACGAAAGCAAGTTTTGTATTTCATTTGGAAGTCAAGGCGCCAGAGTCTGGAGAAAGGCTGGAGAGGAGCAAAATCCAAGTTGCTTGAAATCCAGTGTGAAGTTCCCACAGTCAGCGATGGTTTGGGGAGCCATGTCAGCTGCTGGTGTTGGTCCACTGTGTTTCATCAAGCCCAGAGTAAATGCAGCTGTGTACCAAGAGATTTTAGAGCACTACATGCTTCCGTCTGCTGAAAAGCTCTATGGAGATGAGGAATTCATTTTCCAGCATGATCTGGCACCTGCCCACAGTGCCAAAACCACCAGTAACTGGTGTACTGACCATGGCATTACTGTCCTCGATTGGCCTGCAAATTCCACTGACCTGAACCCCATAGAGAATATGTGGGGTATTGTGAAGAAGAAGCTGAAAGACACCAGACCCAACAATGCTAATGAGCTAAAGGCCGCTATTGAAGCATCCTGGGCATCCATAACACCTCAGCAATGCCACAGGCTGATTGCCTCCATGCCACGCCGCATTGATGCAGTAATCCGTGCAAAAGGATTCCCAACCAAGTACTGAGTGCATTAATGGACATTTTCAAATGTTTGATTGTGTTTTGCTGTTATAAATCTTTTTTTTTTACTTGGTCTGAGGAACTATTCTAATTTTTTGAAATAGGATTTTTGAGTTTTCTTAAGCTGTATGCCATAATCAGCAATATTAAAATAATAAAAGGCTTGCAATATTTCAGTTGATTTGTAATGAATCCAGAATGTATGACATTTTTGTTTTTTTAATTGCATTACAGAAAATAAAGAACTTTATCACAATATTCTAATTTTCTGAGACAGTCCTGTATGTACTACAGTGTCTCCAGCGCTTTCGAGTGGCAAAGGCCGGCCGTGGCCCAACCTCTCATTCCCCTGATAGGTGGAGAATTGACCACTAAGTGGAGCACCCCTTTTGTGACGTTGAAAATAATTCAAATCTGGATCAGTCTGTATCAGATCCGTTACAGCCCCTTTTTTTAGAGATTTGGGTATAGAGGAAAAGAGAGAGGGTTGTGTTTTCTGACACTTGGTGAGTTTCCCTGGAACACCAGGGACACATATTCATGTATAAAAGACGTACAAAAGTGCATTTTGCATGATAGGTCCCCTTTAAGGGGGTAAAAACGCAAATCCCGGCAATTTCTACCGGAGCCTCCGCCATGGAGCATCGGCACTTTCGGCAGGTTATTCTCATGCTGCTGTTAATCTGTAGATCAACAGACACTAGCGGCCCGCGCATATGATTATATAATCAGACAACGTCCGTTAAAAAACATTATAACACATATAATTAGAGACGTTCTGCAGTCAGGAGGGGCGTTTCACCGACGACAGGTGTTCTTACTTTTATGTAGTTGACGGAGCATTTCTACTTCACACGACACTGTTCAACACTTCATTCTGCTTCACTCTTTAACTAAACAACCGCGGATGTCTTGAAAGACTCTTTCGCTAAAGAGGGTGTGTTCACACCTGCCTTGTATAGTCCGGTTGAATCGAACCCTGGTGCGTTTAGCCGCGTGGTGCGGTTCATTTGGGTCGGTGTGGACACAATCCGAGACCTCTTAAAGGCACCAGAGAAGCGGACTATTACCCCTAGTTTCCACCGGGTCCGTCTGCGCCGCGGTTTTGGTCCGACCTCCATAGCGTCATAACCCACCGGGCACGTTTCAAAAGAATTTCAGAAGCGGAGCATCTTGCCTGTCGGCTCGCAGTTTTTGTTGATTTGGGCATATTTTCTGGACAGGCTACTTTGTACAGACAAAGTTAATAATAATAATAATATTCCAGTTATAAACGACATGAATCAAACATGTGTTGCTGTACTTTAGTGGTAAAAAAATGCATTCATCATCATAATTATTCTATATATATCATTTACACAGTGCCTGTAAACCGGAGGAGAACGCTGGCAATTCTCCTCCTACTTGAAAGACTACGGAGGGATAGGGTCTGCAAAATTAGTTTGTGTGTGTATATATATATTTATAAAACGGACAAGTCAAATCAAGCAATCTGATTGGTTCTTAGCCGTGATATACTGAGCGTATACCACGGGTAGAATTGCAAGTTACTTTTCACAACAAGTCAGTATCCCTCCGCGTCTGAGAAAAACAGTATACCGTTGGGCTGAAAAGCAAACTGGAACAAGAAAGCAGCGGAGAAGTAACGGGGCAGAAACCCTCCTTTTTACGCAGCTGTCCAGACATAGACATCAAACGGCAAAACATATTCAGTGTGCAGTTCCTTTGGCATTAGGGCAGGGATATCTAGATACTTTCCAAGGTTTGACATAATGAATTGTGCTACTTTTAAAGCAAGCAACGATGTTTTCAAATCTGTAATCAATGAGGTCCGCAAAAACACTATCGACCAATCAGATTTCTGATGCGGGTCTTGAAACAAAGCAGAGAAAGTATGACCGTTAGTGGCCACAGGTGCGAAAGCCATAGCCGCAGGAAGTAGGGGTGCTGGGGGTGCTGCAGCACCCCTGTTGGCGAGTGGTGTACATTTGAAAAACTGAGTGACCACCTAAATAAAAATGATTAAACTACATAAAATAGTTATGATTTTACTTAAAATAAAATTAGCTGTATACAGTAGAATACAATAGTCATAGTATATATTTGTATCAGTCAGGTGGCTTGAATTTATTTTCCAAATAAATAAAATCCGAGTCATCTAGGTCAGGGGTTCCCAACCTTTATTGTGCCAAGGACCGGCAGATACATAAAAAAAAAATCACGGACCGGTTGTCAATTTTAACTGATTTTAAAATGTACTCTCCACCAGCAGGTAGCAACAGAGGCTAATTGTATGTAACAGCCTGAACAAATACTAGAACAATATGCATCCAAAACACATTAACAACATTTAAAAAAGAACCGGTGTCGTTTTTTGGTTTTTCGGAATAACGGAAAACCAAAAAACCGACGTTATTCAGTTTTTAAACCAAAACGGGAAAACAGATAAATCAACGTTTTGGTTTTGTTTGTATGATTTACGGATAATCCAGTGAATGCTGGGAAAACAAGGAGAAGGCGGATTATGAAGGAGGTCGTTGTGTGTGTGTGTGTGTGTGTGTGTGTGTGTGTGTGTGTGTGTGTGTGTGTGTGTTGTGTGTGTGTGTGTGTGTGTGTGTGTGTGTGTGTGTGTGTGTGTGTGTGTGTGTGTGTGTGTGTGTGTGTGTGTGTGTGTGTGTGTGGGGGGGGGGGACTGGCATTTGTTTTCAGAAGATATTATGATAGTGACGTTCGTTCCGGTGCACTCCGATAGCATTTAGCACTACATCGAGATTACTAATTTATTTTGGGAACACCCGCATATAGGCTACCTATGGAGTTAGCCAGATGTGTGTAAATTACTGTTCGTGGTCATTTGAAAACAAATGCCGGTGTCGGACAGACACAAACACACCGAACACACAGAGCTGAGCTGAGCAGAGCATATACACACACACACACACACACACACACATCATGCGCCTTGGTAACTGGGCATCTCCTTCATAAAACTAATAAAAGGGGGAGTAATCGGGCAGTTCGATGTGTGTAGAGGTGTGTGTGGTTAACACGTAGCAGCCTGCAGTCACTCTTAAGCTGTTCTGATGAAGGTAAACACAGCGAAGGCGGTGCGTAAAAAGGCACATCTTTACCCGCTGGTGCTTTACTTCTCAGAGGCGGAGTTACACGTCCCGCTGCCTCCTGATGCTGCCGCCATTTCATGGAGTGAAGGAGGTTTTCCTTCTATAAAACAGCTGCGGGCAGCAGATACCGCGAGAGTCCCGGACATGAATTCATAGATCAAGGCAGACTGGTTTCCCCTCCTGTTTTGCCAATCCGGTGCTTAAACAAATAGCTCTACACCCCTGGCCGACATGTCCTTAAAATGAAGTCCGAGTTTGAAATATATCTCAAATAATGTATGCACTGCCATTTCCCCACATAAACATAACAGTCTGCAATTAAACAGTTGTCTCCTGTCAGAGGCGCGGGAAAGGTATTTTGAGTGGGGTTGCTGAGGTGCTGGACTCCAGTGAACACTATTACGGGCACTATAGAGCACGCACAAAAGCACTCCCCACACGCAAACACACAGTACACCCACGACTGTTACAATGAAGGCTCGATAATCAGCTCACGGCATATAGGCAGGGGTAAAGTGCTATTTTTTACGAGTGGGGAGCGGTCCTCATCTCCTCTAGGGGGATCCGGGGGGATGCCCCCCCGGGAAGATTTTTTTTAAATATTGAAGTTAAAAGCATCAATCTGCTGCACTTTGAGAGCAACATTAAGAGATCTATGGATACCTCTCTCAGCACCCAGATGAAACAGAACTGTAAGCAGATGTTCTTTTTCTTTATGGATATTTTACAAATCACTCTCCTTTCAAACTGTATTCTTGTTTTACTGCCATATAGTATTTCATAACTGTTTTTCCTTTATTCTCTTATTTGTTTTATAACTATAATGATCATATGAATGTGTGCCGCGGAAATAATCTTTTGAATAATTTGTGACCAAACCGTTTGAGACCCACTGAGATAACTTAGACTAAAGTTAACTATCTAAACACTCAGAGTCCTTTAGCTCACTGAGCCTCTCAGTCTGAGAGGAGAGCTCTCCTCCAGCTTGTTGTGGAACCAACAGCAACAGCTCCGTATGTCCGTTAGTGCAGCTAGCTAACCAGATGCTAAAAACACGGTCCCTGCTGCTGGCACCGGTCCCTCTCTCTCTCTCCCTCTCTCCCTCTCTCCCTCTCTCGCACACACTAAATGCACTATGTCCGCACACACACACACACACACACACACCACACACACACACACACACACACACACACACACACACACACAAACAGAGCCGAGTTTGAATGACACAAGCACACTTTTATTTCCATGCAACTCTCTGATTGGTATGGTGTCTTGCCTCTGTTGCATTCACTGAACACGGGAAATTACAGTCCTGCCGTCCTCTCGAGTGTCATGATGAGGTTCACGTAAAACACGGTTAATGTATTATATTATTGAGGTAGAATTGTCCGGTGCTAGAGAAAAAACATTCGGGGCAGGCCAAAATATTATTTTACCAACAATGTGGAATTTATTGGCTACATATTACACAGATTATGCACAGCGGGAGCAGCAATAACCGTCAAATAATAATTCAGACAGGGGAGGTCCGCACCCCCTGCCTGCCGCTAGGGGGTGCTGCAGCACCCTCAGCACCCCCCTTCCCGCGGCCATGTGTCCTGTACGCTCCTCTTCCTACTTGGCGCACCTGCAACTCGGGATTCTGCTGTGCCTGTTAACTATTTTGGACTATGAGAAGATCTCTAGTCATTCTAAGGAGTCTACTGGATTCAGGTCTGTTCTGCCACCCGCAGTGGGCATCCCCTGCAAAGGTTCGGATGTGTTACACAAACAATTACCGGTTGCCTTGTCACAGTCAATCTGCTCGACAAAATATGTTTGTCTTTTTTGTTTTTCCTGCGATGATGGTTCTTCAGGACTGCTTCTTAAGCTCTAATCACACTCTCGCAGACTTTTCCGGTGATTCTAAATTAGATGACAATGTATGTGTGTCGCTTAAGAGGAAAAGATGCCTGGTTTTTTTGTTGTTATTACTGTCAGAGAATGTACAACAACCTAACCCTGGTCCGCCCAGTAGTAGTAGTTTAGATCGCTACTCCTGCTGATTTTAAAGCTAGATCTGGGTTGGGTTTCATCCACTTGAATGTGCGCAGTCTGTTAGGTAAACTAGATTTTGTCCATATTTGGGCAAGCTCGACTGACGCTGACATCATTGTTTTATCAGAAACATGGCTAAATAAATCTATTTTGGCCTCTGACATTGCCTTAAATGGTTTTAATGTGTATCGTACCGACCGGCCTAATAAAGGTGGTGGCGTTGCCATTTATGTTAAGAATAAGTTCAGTGTAACCACATTAGTTTCCAAATCTATCAGTAAGCAATTTGAATTTTTAGCCTTAAATATAGAAGTGGCAAAGGGGCAACAGGTCATGGTCGTGGGCTGTTACAGACCCCCCTCAGCTGTCAAAGACTCCTTGTCTTCGCTAGCAAATCTTTTATCGCAACTAGACTAAAGGGAAATAGTGCTACTTGGAGATTTTAACTGGGACTGGTTAACTACAGTGTCAGAGGATTTTAAAAACCTTTGTATCTCTTTAAATGTTACTCAGATTGTTGACAGTCCTACTCACCCTAATATTAAGTCCCCAAATAAATCCTCCCTAATTGATCTCATTCTAACTAACATTCCCTATAAATACTCAGCTGTGGGAGTATTTGCGAATGATCTGAGTGACCACTGTGTTGTAAATGCAATGTAATGTTGTAGCCACAATTAGGGACACAAAAGTCCAAAAAGTTAAACCTCGTATTATCATCAAGAGAGACATAAAACATTTTGTGGAGCAGGGTTTTGTACATGATCTGTTTGGGTTTGATTGGGGAAAAATCGATTTGTGTGCTGATGTTGAGACTGCATGGTCTTATTTTTATCTTGGTTTTATGGAAATTATAGATAGACATGCACCCCTGCGTACATTTAGAGTGAAGGGACGAGACAATCCTTGGTTTTCTGCTCAATTATCTAGTCTCATACATGAGAGAAACGAGGCCTGGGCAAAGGCTAGGAAATCAGGCTCAGAGGTAGAATGGCTGCGTTTTAGGCAGCTAAGAAATAGCTTCACTTCACATGTCAAAAGTGCTAAATCTAAGTATTATCTGTCAGTAACCACAAAGAACCTGAACAACCCTAGAAAATTCTGGAAAGCCATAAAATCGATATCCACCGGTGATATCCGTAATGAGCTACCTCCGTGCCTTACCACAGCATCTGGCACTATATCGGACAGGGCTACTATGTTAAATTGTTTTAATGAGCATGTTGTGTCCTGTGGCTCTCTGTTTCATTCTGTTTCTAATTCTGCTTCTGTGAACACCAGTCGGTGACTCAGAACAATGTGGTCTGGAAAACTCTTTCAGTTTTACTCCTTTTACTGTTGATGTTGTTCGTGAAGTCTTAACCAAGCTAGATCCTAAAAAGCCGGCTGGTCCGGACAACGTAGAACCTTTCTTTTTAAAGATAGGTGCAGATTTTATTGCTCCACCTCTTACTACTCTTTTTAACCTCTCTCTCAGCACGAACAAAATCCCAAAAGTATGGAAGTCAGCGTATGTCCTGCCACTACTAAAAGGAGGGGAGGCCACCTTATTAAACAATTATAGACCCATCTCTAAATTGTCAGTTCTGGCTAAGGTTCTTGAACGCCTAGTGAGTGAACAAGTAAAGGAGTTTTTATGTACAAATGACATCCTGTCTAAACATCAGTCAGGCTTCAGAAAGCAACATAGCACCATCACTGCCACAATGAAAGTGGTAAATGATATTACAAGTATTTTAGATAATAAGCAGAGTTGTGCAGCTCTATTTATTGACCTATCCAAAGCTTTTGATACCGTCGATCATCGCATTTTGAAGCAGAGGCTGGTCAGTATTGGCATATCCAGCCATGCAGTGGGTTGGTTTGTGAACTACGTTTCTGAAAGGTCCCAATGTGTTCAGTTTGATGGGCTGTCTTCTGAGTGGTTTAAACATCACTAATGGTGTACCACAAGGTTCATTTTAGGTCCGCTATTATTCTCTATCTATATTAATAGTTTAGGTGAAAATGTCGAAGGAGCAACCTTACATTTTTATGCGGACGATACCGTGATGTACTGTGCAGGTCCCTCGATTAACGAGGCTGTTGTTAAATTACAGGCTGTTTTTAACATTATTCAGACTCAGCTCTCTGTGCTTAAGCTTCTTTAAAATGTGGATAAAACCAAGGTAATGCTCTTTTCTAAAGCTAAAGCTAAAAATACACCGGAGACTGCTTTGGATATTGTAACCACGCAAGGAATACAACTTGAAGTGGTTACCTGTTACAAATACCTGGGTATCTGGCTTGATGATTGTCTCACTTTTAAATTTCATGTAAATAACCTGCTTAAAAAGCTGAGGGTTAGGCTAGATTTCTTTTACAGAAATAAGTCCTGTTTCTCGCTTGAGGCCAGGAAAAGGCTAGTCACTGTGACCTTTTTACCTGTGCTGGACTATGGTGATTTGTTATATATGAATGCACCTGCCAATTACCTGAGCAAGTTAGATGCTGCGTATCACAGTGCACTGAGATTTTTGACAAATTGTAAAGCACTTACGCATCACTGTACCCTGTATACCAAGGCGGTTATGCCATCACTTACTGTACGGAGGCTCAGTCACTGGTACTTTTTCATTTACAAAGCCATTTTGGATAAACTACCATCTTATATCTGCTCCCTGATCTCTCTGCGAATTGAAAGTACTTATTGCCTGAGATCGCATGCTTTGGTTTTATTAAATGTGCCAACTGCTAGGACTGTCTTAGGGAAGAAAGCTTTTAGATGTGCAGCTCCACTAACATGGAACAGTCTGCAAAAAGAATGGAAAATTACCAAGCTAGTACCACTACATGTTTTTAAAGCTCGGTTGGATGCTACAAAATCAGATGCTGTTGGTATCTGTACATTTGATTAAATATGTAAATTGTAATCCCTGTACATTTTGCTGTATGATGTCCTTTTGTTGTTCTGTTGTTTATGTTTTTATGTCTTCTTGTGGAACCTACTGCTGCAGGTCTCCCTTGAAAAAGAGATCATTGATCTCAATGGGATTTTACCTGGATAAATAAAGGTTTTGAATTGAATTTAAATAATGCTTCAAATAAGTGGGGGTACGGCGTACCTCCGCGTCCAACGGCCACTACACCACTCCCCTTCACATTCCAACAGAAACTGAACAGGCAGATTGGAAGGATTTATTTCTTTAGAAATGTTATTTTAAATACAATTAAATCAAGTTATTTTGGTAAAACTAATGAAAAATATAACACAAAAAATATTTTAAAAGAATGTATTTTTTTTTTTATGTTTTCAAATATTATTTTTTAGAATATCTTCGGCCCTCAGAGAGGGCCTAGAGGGCCTTGACGGCTCGCCACTGTAATGGATTAATGTCAATGTTGCACTTCGTACATTTAGGGATTATTTAAATCACTTATACTGCTGGGTAGCTTAACCTATATTAATACATAATGATTTATTGGTTGATTTATATTCTGTATTATAATGTCATGCCTGCAAGATAGCAATTAACTACATTTGTATACAAAAAATGAAGTGGAGTAAAAACTACAAATTCTCTCAAATATTGTAAACAAATTAGTTAAAGTCTGTGTTCGTGAGCACTCTTCCTTTGCCGAGATAATCCATCCAGCTCACAGGTACATATCAAGATGCTGATCAGACAGCATGGTTATTGCACAGCTGTGCCTTAGGCTGCTCACTGTAAAGGCCACTCTAAAATGTGTACTTTTATCACACAGCACTACACCACAGATGCTGCAAGTTTAGAGGGAGCAAGCAATTTGCATGCTGACTGCGGGAAAGTCCACCAGAGCTGTTGCCTGTGAATTGGATGTTCAATTCTCTACCATAAGCTGCCTCCAAAGGCATTTCTGATAATTTGGCATTACATCCAACCGGCCTCACAACCGCAGACCACATGTTACCACACCAGTCCAGGATCTTCACCTGCAAGATCGTCTGAGACCCTCGGACCGTTGATGCAACAATCGGTTTGCATAACCAAATCATTTCTGTCAGAAACCGTTTTAGGGGAGCCCATCTGCATGATATTGTCCTCACCGGGGTCTTGACCTGACTGCAGTTTGTTGTGGTAACCTACTAGGCTGCAGTGGTAGGAAGACTGACAACCCAGCAGACAGCAGGCAAAAGGCAGCAAAATAATGTTGCTCCTTTGAAAAAGAAGAAAATAAAACAACATAGATTAGCTCCATGGCATAATGCCGAAACCCGCAAAATAAAGCAAAAGTTGAGACAACTTGAAAGGATATGGCGTTCCACTAAACTTGAAGAATCTCGTTTAATTTGGCATATTACTCTCAATGAATATAAGAAAGCACTGCGTAAAGCGAGAGCAGCCTACTACTCTTCATTAATAGATGAGAATTGTTGTGAAATGTCCAGAAAAGGGGTCCATGAAGGCAGGACTCATCCGACCGTCTTCCTCTCCTGCCGGAGCGGGCTTCTTCTTTGTGAAGAAGAAAGATGGTTCGCTCCGTCTCTTGCATTGATTACAGTCCACTGAATGACATCACAGTAAAAAAACAGATACCCCCTCCCTCTCATTGACTCTACTTTTGACCTATTGCAGGACGCTAAAGTGTTCACAAAGCTGGATTTATGCAACGCTTATCATCTGGTAAGAATAAGGGAGGGGGATGAGTGGAAAACTGGATTTAATACCCCAACAGGACATTACGAGTACCTCGTAATGCCTTTCGGGTTAACTAACACCCCAGCAGTTTTCCAGGCGCTGGTCAATTATGTACTCAGGGAGTTTTTGAACGTGTCTGTCTTTGTGTATTTGGATGACATTTGAATCTTCTCTCCTGATAAGGAGACTCATGTGCAACATGTCCACCAAGTACTACAGCGCCTACTGGATAATCACCTGTTCGTAAAAGCAGAGAAGTGTGAGTTCCATGCATCAACCGTCTCATTCCTGGGGTTCATCATTTCTCCTGGACAAATCCTGATGGATCCTGCAAAGGTCAGTGCAGTGGCAGACTGGGCCACTCCCACCAATAGGAAGAAGGTACAGCAGTTTTTGGGGTTTGCTAACTTCTACAGACGATTTATTAGGAACTTTATCTCTGTTGCTGCTCCCCTTTATGCACTGACCTCACCAGGGGTTAACTTTGTGTGGGCCCTCAGGGCCGAGGAGGCTTTTAATGAGTTAAAAAGAAGGTTTACCACAGCTCCCATACTCCTGATCCTCAACGACAGTTTGTTGTGGAGGTGGATGCCCCCAATGATGTGGTGGGGGCCATTCTCTCACAGAGAGCGGCTGAGAATCATAATATGCATCCTTGTGCCTTTTTGTCTCGCAAACTATCTCCCGCTGAGAGAAAATACGACGTCGGAAACCGAGAGCTGTTGGCAGTCAAGATGGCTCTGGAGGAGTGGAAGCACTGGCTTGAGGGGGCGCCACAGCCTTTCTTGGTTTGGACAGACCACAATAACCTTTAATACATCCGCAAAGCTAAGAGGTTGAACTCACGCCAGGCCCGGTGGCAACTTTTTTTCAACCGTTTTGACTTTACATTGTCTTTCAGACCCGGGTCCAAGAATGGCAAACCTGACGTCCTCTTACGCCTCCATGACCCAGAGCCCATGGCCAAGGATCCAGAGCCGAATCCTTCCACTCTCCCGTGTGGTTGGGGTGGTGACGTGGCCTATAGTAGATCAGGTGAAACGTGTCAATGGTGAGGGGCCGAAACCTAGTGGCTGTCCATTGGACAGGCTATTCGTGCCTGAATCCATGCGGTCACAGGTTATTCATTGGTCTCACACATTACTGCTCACTTGTCATCCAGGGGTCAAGCGGACCGTATTCGTCGTTCGACAGAGGTTTTGGTGGCCTTCCTTGGTTAAAGATGTCTCCGAATATGTGGCTGCCTGCGTAGTTTGTGCCAGGAACAAGACATCATCAAAATCACAGATGAGACTGCTGCAGCCTCTCCCTGTTCCCAGCAGGCCCTGGTCTGACATTTCGCTGGATTTTGTCACGGGTCTTCCTCCATCCAAGGGTAACACCACTGTCCTCACTGTAGTGGACAGGTTCTCTAAGATGGTCCATTTTATTGCCATGCCAAAGTTGCCGTCAGCTAAAGAGACTGCTCGGGCGTTATTGACTCATGTTGTCCGTATTCATGGTATTCCCAGAGACATTGTGTCGGATCGAGGTCCTCAGTTTTCCTCCAGGTTCTGGAAGGAGTTTTGCACCCTCCTGGGAGCGTCCGTCAGCCTCACCTCAGGTTATCATTTCCAGTCCAACGGACAGACGGAGCGGCTGAACCAGGAGCTGGAGACGTGCCTGTGCTGCCTGGTTTCTCAGAACCCTGCAACCTGGAGCGAGCATCTGACATGGGTGGAGTATGCACGCAACTCTTTGCCCACCTCTGCTACCGGTCTGTCTCCCTTTCACTGTGTCTTTGGCTATCAGCCTCCTCTATTCTCAGAAACTGAGAAGGAGTTGGTGGTGCCATCTGCTTACGCCTTAGTCAGAAGATGCCACCGTATCTGGGCTGCAGCTCGTCGGGTCCTTCTGAGGAATTCAGCTCGGATGAAGACGGTGGCGGATCAACGGCGGCGGGCATCACCTACATACAGACCGGGGCAGTGGGTGTGGTTGTCCACAAAGGATCTGCCACTCAGGGTCTTGTCAAAGAAGCTCGCTCCAAGGTTTGTGGGTCCATTTCCTGTCACTAAAGTAATCAATCCTGTATCTGTCCGTCTCCGTCTGCCCAGGTCACTACGGGTTCATCCAACGTTCCACGTCAGCCGAATCAAGCCGGTTCTGGACAGTCACCTGGTTCCACCCTCCAAACCCTCCCCCCCCCCCCGTGTTGTTGATGGCGGTCCGGTGTACTCTGTCAAACGTCTCCTGTCAGTGAGAAAACGAGGCAGAGGTCGTCAATTTCTGGTTGATTGGGAGGGCTACGGTCCTGAAGAACGGTCCTGGGTCCCGTCCAGTTTTATCGTGTGCAAAGATTTAATCAAGGACTACTACAGGTGTCATCCGGAGGTCGCAGGGCCGTCAGGTGTCGTCCCTAGAGGGGAGGGTACTGTTGTGCGTAGACGGCTCTGCTAAAGATTCTTCCCTAGTTTAGGTTTTATGTTCTGTGTTTAGATAGGTTCCTGTTTTATTTTGATAGTCTTGTCTACCCTCATGTGTCTAAAGTACGTTCCCTGCCTTGTCTGTTTTCCCGCTGTTGTGATTGTCTAAATTGTCTTCACCTGGTGTTGTCTGTCTAGTATATATAGTTCTCGTCTTCCCCTGTCTCGTTGCCAGATTGTCTTGCGTGTTCCAAGCATTCAGCGATAAGATCTTTTGTCATTGTCCTTAGAGTTATCGTCCATAGAGAGTTAGGTTAAGTAAGTCGTTTTTTGATAGTATAGGTTAGACAGTTTATTGAGTGTTTGTTTTGTTACTTTATGTATTCAGTGTGTTACCTGATTACATTAAAACACTTTATTTTGATACTTTATTTGTCTCTGCATCGTGCATTTAATTCCACACCTTTGTACAGCCTTAACAAGAATAAGAATAATGCAAGATTTCTTTTCAGCACTGTAGCCAGGCTGACGGAGAGCCACAGCTCGATTGAGCCTTCTATTCCCATAGCACTCAGTAGCAATGATTTGATGTGCTTTTTTAATGATAAAATTGTTACTCTTAGAAACAAAATCAATGACCTCTTGCCTTTGACCAGTATAGTTTTATCAACAGCTCCCGGAAATGTAAGCTCTAATATTACACTAGATAGTAAATTAGAATGCTTTTCAGCCATAAACCTTGAAAAATTAAATTCAATGATTCTTTCTTCTAAACCATCAACGTGTATCTTAGACCCGATTCCATCTAAGCTGTTAAAATAAGTTTTTCCATTAATTAGCACTTCTTTATTAAATATTATGAATATGTCTTTATTATCAGGCAATGTTTCACAATCATTTAAAGTTGCAGTAATAAAACTTCTTCTTAAAAAGCACAACCTCGATCCAAGGTTTTAGCCAATTATAGACCTATTTCTAATCTCCCATTCCTCTCAAAATTATTGAGAAAGCGGTTGCAAAACAGTTGTGTGATTACTTTAAAGTCACAAATGACCTTCTAATAGCCTCTGACAAGGGACTTGTCTCTATTCTTGTTTTGCTCGATCTCAGTGCTGCATTTGATACTATCGACCATGATATCGTATTGCAAAGACTAGAGCACTTAGTTGGCATTAAGGGAACTGCTTTAGGCTGGTTTAGGTCCTATCTATCTGAACGCTCTCAGTTTGTGTGTGTCAACGATGAATCTTCCATGCAAACCAAAGTTAGCTATGGAGTGCCACAGGGCTCAGTGCTTGGACCTATTTTGTTCACACTATATATGCTTCCGCTAGACAATATTATAAGGAATCATTCTGTAAACTTTCATTGTTATGCGGATGATACTCAACTATATTTATCCATCAAGCCTGATGAAACCTATCACCTAAATACAATTCAAGACTGCCTCAAGGACTTAAAAACGTAGATGACCTTAAACTTTTTGATGTTAAACACGGCTCGGAGTTGAACCGCTCCTCCTTCGCGTCGAAAGGAGCCAGTTGAGGTGGTTCGGGCACCTAGTTAGGATGCCACCTTGGCGCCTCTCTAGGGAGGTGTTCCAGGCACGTCCAGCTGGGAAGAGACCAAGGGGTAGACCTAGGATCAGGTGGAGGGATTATATCTCTTCGCTGGTCTGGGAGCGCCTTGGGATCCCCCAATCAGAGCTGGTTGATGTGGCCAGGGAAAGGAAAGTTTGGGGCTCTCTGCTGGAACTGCTACTCCCGCGACCCGACCACGGATAAGCGGGAGAAGATGGATGGATGGATACCAAGAAGTCAGTTAAGTCGCTTCTGCTGATTCAAAATGCTGCAGCACGTGTACTAACTAGAGTTAGGAAAAGGGATCACATTACTCCTGTTCTGGCTGCCTTACACTGGCTCCCTATAGAACACAGGGTAGAATTTAAAATTCTTCTTCTCGCCTACAAAGCCCTTAATGGGCAGGCACCATCTTACCTTAAAGAACTCATTATACCCTACAGTCCTACTAGGGCATTGCGTTCCAAGAATGCAGGGTTGTTGGTTGTTCCTAGTGTCTCTAAAAGTACAAGTACCCAGAGCCTTTTCTTATCAAGCTCCACTTTTGTGGAATCAGCTTCCAGTTTGTGTTCGGCGGCAGACAGCCTATCCGTTTTTAAGAGTACGCTTAAGACCTTCCTTTTTGATAAAGCTTATAGTGATAAAATAAAATAATCTAATAAGAGTGCATTGACGTACAGTGGGGCAAAAAAGTATTTAGTCAGCCACCAATTGTGCACGTTCTCTCACTTAAAAAGATGAGAGAGGCCTGCCTGTAATTTTCATCCTAGGTACACTTCAACTATGAGAGACAGAATGGGGGGAAAGAATCCAGGAAATCATATTGTAGGATTTTTAATGAATTAATTGGTAAATTCCCCGGTAAAATAAGTATTTGGTCACCTACAAACAAACAAGATTTCTGGCTCTCACAGACCTGTAACTTCTTCTGTAAGAGCCTCCTCTGTCCTCCACTTGTTAACTGTATTAATGGCACCTCTTTGTTATCAGTTATCAGTATAAAAGACACCTGTCCACAACCTCAAACAGTCACACTCCAAACTCCACTATGGCCAAGACCAAAGAGCTGTCAAAGGACACACAATTGTAGACCTGCACCAGGCTGGGAAGACTGAATCTGCAATAGGTAAGCAGATTGGTGTGAAGAAATCAACTGTGGGAGCAATTATTAGAAAATGGAAGACATACAAGACCACTGATAATCTCCCTCGATCTGGGGCTCCACGCAAGATCTCACCCCGTGGGGTCAAAATAATCACAAGAACGGTGAGCAAAAATCCCAGAACCACACGGGGGGACCTAGTCAATGACCTGCAGAGAGCTGGGACCAAAGTAACAAAGGCTACCATCAGTAACACACTACGCCGCCAGGGACTCAAATCCTGCAGTGCCAGACGTGTCCCCCTGCTTAAGCCAGTACATGTCCAGGCCCGTTTGAAGTTTGCTAGAGAGAATTTAGATGATCCAGAAGAGGATTGGGAGAATGTCATATGGTCAGATGAAACCAAAATAGAACTTTTTGGTAAAAACTCAACTAGACGTGTTTGGAGGAGAAAGAATGCTGAGTTGCATCCAAAGAACACCATCCATACCTACTGTGAAACATGGGGGTGGAAACATCATGCTTTGGGGCTGTTTTTCTGCAAAGGGACCAGGACGACTGATCCGTGTAAAGGAAAGAATGAATGGGGCCATGTATCGTGAGATTTTGAGTGACAACCTCCTTCCATCAGCAAGGGCATTGAAGATGAAACGTGGCTGGGTCTTTCAGCATGACAATGGTCCCAAACACACCGCCCGGGCAACGAAGGAGTGGCTTCGTAAGAAGCATTTCAAGGTCCTGGAGTGGCCTAGCCAGTCTCCAGATCTCAACCCCATAGAAAATCTTTGGAGGGAGTTGAAAGTCTGTGTTGCCCAGCGACAGCCCCAAAACATCACTGCTCTAGAGGAGATCTGCATGGAGGAATGGGCCAAAATACCAGCAACAGTGTGTGAAAACCTTGTGAAGACTTACAGAAAACGTTTGACCTCTGTCATTGCCAACAAAGGGTATATAACAAAGTATTGAGATGAACTTTTGTTATTGACCAAATACTTATTTTCCACCATAATTTGCAAATAAATTCTTTAAAAATCAGACAATGTGATTTTCTGGATTTTTTTTCTCATTTTGTCTCTCATAGTTGAAGTGTACCTAGAATGAAAATTACAGGCCTCTCTCATATTTTTAAGTGGGAGGACTTGCACAATTGGTGGCTGACTAAATACTTTTTTGCCCCACTGTAGATACGTTGTGCCTCTTCACCTATACATTTTAGTTCTTACTCTTTCACTTAAATCCTAAAAATGTAGATCTTATATTTAAAACTTTATCCAAAACCTTTCCCCTCTATGACCTCTCGAGGTTCTATTATAGGTTAACAGGTTGCAGAGAGGCCTATTCCGGCCGGGGAGTGTGGAACGTAGTCACAGACCTACTCCTCACCTCTCACCAATTCCAATTAAGGTTCCAGTGGGGACCTTTCTCCCTGTGTGCCTCTCCACCTTTGCTTCTTACTTCTTACTTGCTACCCTTTTCCCTCAACCTATCCTAAGGGAGTGCATGTATGTCGACATGTTAGTTTAGCTGCTATAGGCTTGGACTGTCTTTCTGTCTGTTTGTACCTGTGTACTCTCATGTTCCGATTAACCTAAGCTTCCCCCAAATCTCTTTTTTGTGTCTACATATATGCCAGGATCCTGAGTCGAGGCTAATCCTGTTGCTGTGATCGTGTGTCCTGGATCCTCTATCCTGAGTACAAGATCTGAGTCCTGGACTTTCAATCAATCAATCAATCGATGTTTATTTATATAGCCCAATATCACAAATGTTACACTTTGAGTCATGCTGAACCAGTCTCTGCTGTCCTGCCTGACTCTCATCATACTACTTCCCTGATGGCTCCCACAAGATTGTTGACATCCTTGTGGATTCATCTTCTTATTACAGACACATGCATTTCCAAACATTTGGACTACCTATGTTGCAAATGTATTATCTTTTCGATTTACACACGGCATCTATTGCACGTCTGTCCGTCCTGGAAGAGGGATCCCTCCTCTGTTGCTCTCCCTGAGGTTTCTCCCATGTTCCCTTTAAACTGTGGGTTTTCTCCGGAAGTTTTTCCTTCCGGATGTGAGGGTCTAAGGACAGAGGGTCTAAGGACAGAGGGTGTTGTATTGTCATACTGATATTCTGTACAAACTGTGAAGACCACTGAGACAAATGTAACATTTGTGATATTGGGCTATATAAATAAATGATTGATTGATTATAACTCCTTATACTGTCGTGTAAATACATACACATTTGTTTATATACGTCACATGTATATATCTATATAAAAGCATGAATAACTCATAACTTGTTTTGCACTTCTGCTTAGATGCTAACTGCCTTTGGCGATCGGCCTTATCGAAGTGCAATTGTAAGTGACGACATTGGCCCAAATCTTTAGAAAAAAAATTACACTTTGAACCTACATAACCACGGATCATTTACATATTGACATAAAGGCAATGAGGATATTAGCTTCCTCATGTGGTAAAAGTGTGATGTGAACACCTTCATGTGTTGTCAATCAATCAGTTTAGTTATAAATATACTAGGTCTATTTTCACCAAATGTATTAATAAGTGAGCATTGAGCGCCTTCCATTTAATTGATAGCATTACTGTTTTCTCTCATTATTAATTGAGCTTGTATTCCATATATTTAGTGTGAAAGTGAAAGTCATTTTATGCATATTTTATGTCATATGACTTCATACTTGTTGATGAGCATTAACAATATGTATGCATTCAATTGGACATTTAAAATGTGCTATATTTATTATGATATAATGCTGCTATAACAACAACTGTAGTGTTTTTTTTTCAATCAGATGTGAGAATTCCTTCTTCCCTAATGACATTTTAAATGCCACTGCTATCTTTGTAAAGGAACAGACTTTTGTATTATATGTATCTATTCCATATGTGTGTATATGTATAAATAAGTTCTACATAATTCATGATATTTATTCATTAATGTACTTATTCTTTCCATTGAAATAAAGCTTTTTCATTCAAATAAACGTGTCTTTTCTTCAGTGACATATCTTTACGGATTTCCTTATGACTGTTGAGAGTCTGATTTTAAAAGTGGTTTAATATTTCTGAGTCTGACTCAAGCAACTTAAATGTTTGCTTTTAGGCAAAGTCATCTGAACGTTGTGTACTGTGTCCTTTCATGCAAGTAATGTGGCACTCTACCCTGGTCCCTATATTTAGCTAAACAAATGAATCCCCATTATTGCATCTAATCATTCATATTCACGACTCACTGTTACTGTAGCACTGACCACTTTATTGTATAAGTGCATTCAATTGAAAACACCATAGTGTTACTGTCACGGTTGAGTGAAGGAAGCAGGACCCAAATGCAGATAACTCTGATAAACCCTTTATTTCAAGGAAATGAAACTAATACCGACAAAACAGAACACTCACCCCGGGGTGAATTCAGTCACCAACAAAAGAAGCACCAACACTGAACACAGGACGAGACAAGACTAAATACAGGGAGGGATAATTACAAGACGAGAAACAGTCGGGCAGGGGAGGAGAAACACAAGGGGCCACAGGTGAACACAATCAGCTAACGAGACACACCAGGGAAACTAACGACAGGAGGAAAACATGACATAGAGAACAGCGGAAACACCCAAACCTAGACATAGAACTGTGACATGACATGATAACCGTGACAGAACCCCCCCCCTCAAGGGACGGATTCTAGACGTCCCTAAACACCAAAACAAAAATCCAACAACGTCCAGCAGGGTGGGTGGAGGGGGTCCGGAGGACGGGACTGAGCTGACCGCCCAGGAGCACAGTAGAGGACCAGGAAGGGATCTCGGGCGGACGGCCCGGGGGCAAGGCAGAAGCCGAGAAGGAGGACTCGGGCGGACGGCCTGGGGGCAAGGCAGAGTCCAAGGTGGGGGACTCGGGCGGACGGCCCGGGGGCAAGGCAGAGTCCATGGTGGGGGTCTCGGGCGGACGGCCCGGGGGCAAGGCAGAGTCCATGGTGGGGCGAAGGCCACAGCGGGCGAACTCAGGGGGCCGAGCATGAGGGCGAAGGCAGCGGCAGGGAGAGTCAGGGGGCCGGGCTCGAGGACGAGGGCAGCGGCAGGAAGAGTCAGGGGGCCGGGCCCGAGGACGAGGGCAGCGGCAGGAAGAGTCAGGAGGCCGGGCCCGCGGGCGAAGACCGCGGCTCACAGAGGGTCGGGATCGAGGGCGAAGACCAGACAGCTCCGGAGGCCGGGCAGGACCCGGTGTCGGCCGGACAGGAACCGGAGCCGGCGGGACAGGCTTCGGCAGGATCCCCCACGGAAGAGGACCAGGAGTTGGCAGGACCCCCAGCAGGAGAGCGGTTGGCGGGACCTCCAACGAGACAGGACAAAGGGTTGGCAGTACCCCCGGCAGGAGAGTAGTCGGCGGGGCCTCCAACGGGACAGGACACAGGGTTGGCAGGACCCCCGGCAGGAGAGTGTCGGCGGGGCCTCCCACAGCACAGGACATAGGATTGGCAGGACCCCCGGCAGGAGAGTAGACGGCGGGACCTCCAACGGCACAGGACACAGGGTTGGCAGGACCCCCGGCAGGTGAGTAGACGGCGGGACCTCCAACGGGACAGGACATGGGGTTGGCAGGACCCCCGGCAGGAGAGTAGTCGGGCGGGGCCTCCAACGAGACAGGACAAAGGGTTGGCAGGACCCCCGGCAGGAGAGTAGTCGGCGGGACCTCCAACGGCACAGGACATGGGTTGGCAGGACCCCCGGCAGGAGAGTAGTCGGCGGGGCCTCCAACGGGACAGGACATAGGGTTGGCAGGACCCCCGGCAGGAGAGTAGTCGGCGGGACCTCCAACGGGACAGGACATGGGGTTGGCAGGACCCCCGGCAGGAGAGTAGTCGGCGGGGCCTCCAACGGGACAGGACATAGGGTTGGCAGGACCCCCGGCAGGAGAGTAGTCGGCGGGGCCTCCAACGGGACAGGACACAGGGTTGGCAGGACCCCCGGCAGGAGAGTAGTCGGCGGGGCCTCCAACGGGACAGGACACAGGGTTGGCAGGAACCCCGGCAGGAGAGTAGTCGGCGGGGCCTCCAACGGGACAGGACACAGGGTTGGCAGGACCCCCGGCAGGGGAGTAGTCGGCGGGGCCTCCAACGAGACCGGACATGGGGTTGGCAGGACCCCCAGCGGAACCTCCAACGGTACAGGACATGGGGTTGGCAGGGCCCCCGGCAGGAGAGTAGACGGCGGGACCTCCAACGAGACAGGACATGGGGTTGGCAGGACCCCCAGCGGAACCTCCAACGGTACAGGACATGGGGTTGGCAGGACCCCCGGCAGAAGACTAGTCTGCGGGACCTCCAACGGGACAGGACATGGGGCTTGAGTGGGGACTCGAGAGAGGGCTTGAGAGGGAACTCGAGAGGAAACTGGAGAGTCGACTGGAGAGGTGACTCGAGAGGGGACTCGAGAAGGAACTCGAGAGGTGACTCGAGAGGTAACTCGAGAGGGGACCTGAGAGGGGACTTGAGAGGTAACTCGAGAGGGGACCTGAGAGGGGACTTGAGAAGGGACTCGAGAGAGGGCTTGAGAGGGAACTCGAGAGGAAACTGGAGAGTTGACTTGAGAGGTGACTCGAGAGGGAACTGGAGAGTTGACTTGAGAGGTGACTCGAGAGGGGACTCGAGAAGTGACTAGAGGTGGGACTGGAGAAGGGACTAGAGAAGGGACTAGGAAAGTGACCTGAGGAGGGACTAGGGAAGGGACAAGAGGAGAGACTAGAGAAGGGACCAGGGATGGGACTATGGCAGTTGGGGCCAGAACTGGGGCTGGAACCATGGCTGCTGGGGCCGGGACCATGGCTGCTGGGGCCAGAACTAGGTCTGGAACCATGGCTGCTGGGGCCAGAACTGGGGCTGGAACCATGGCTGCTGGGGCCGGGACCATGGCTGCTGGGGCCAGAACTAGGTCTGGAACCATGGCTGCTGGGGCCAGAACTGGGGCCGGAATGATGGCTGCTGGGGCCAGAACTGGGGCCGGAATGATGGCTGCTGGGGCCAGAACTGGGGCCGGAATGATGGCTGCTGGGGCCAGAACTGGGGCTGGAACCATGGCTGCTGGGGCCTGTACTGGGGCCGGAACCATGGCTGTGTGGGCCGGTTCTGTAGCCGGAACCATGGCTCTTGGGGCTCGGATTGCTAGCCTGGACTTGCGACTCCTTCTCTTAGAAGCCGCCTGAAGACTCCGTGGACCTCCAAAAGCCAGCCGAGTTCCAGAAAACGACTCTTGGACAGGAGCAGGAACTGGGGCGGAAGCACTGGTTGACTCCAGACGGAACACACCGAGACGTTTATAGTCAGCAGGCTGGAAATCACACACCCAGATGAAGTTCAAAATCCAGCCAGGTAAGAATTTCACCAAGTCTGGTTTCTCCATAGCCAACCGGTGCGCCTCTACCAGAGCGGCCTCCTTCTGCAGAACACTGGACGCTCCCTTCCACCAATCATAGCAGCAAGCCAAATCAAAGGAAAAATGTTGTAGTTCCACCTCAAATGGATCATCTGCTGGGTCCATTTCTGGTTGGTGCTTTCTGTCACGGTTGAGTGAAGGAAGCAGGACCCAAATGCAGATAACTCTGATAAACCTTTATTTCAAGGAAATGAAACTAATACCGACAAAACAGAACACTCACCGGGGTGAATTCAGTCACCAACAAAAGAAGCACCAACACTGAACACAGGACGAGACAAGACTAAATACAGGGAGGGATAATTACAAGACGAGAAACAGCCGGGCAGGGGAGGAGAAACACAAGGGCCACAGGTGAACACAATCAGCTAACGAGACACACCAGGGAAACTAACGACAGGAGGAAAACATGACATAGAGAACAGCGGAAACACCCAAACCTAGACATAGAACTGTGACATGACATGATAACCGTGACAGTTACAGTTAAATTATGTACAATTATAAACACAATTATGTACATAAAACTATTTACATATAATACATAGATAATTAACACCTATAATATCAGAGCAATTAGAATATAAGAATTGCACTGATTGCTCTGTGTGTTTTTTGTCACCAATATTATATTTTAGTTAGCACTGCCTCCACGGCTATGGTTATGACATGATAAGAACTGCTCTGTATTCCTAAAGTTTTACCTTTCTGGCAAAATATTAAATTGATTCAGTATAAAGGATGGCAACAGCAACAACATAAACTAAGGTAAACACAGGTAAAAAAGCTGAAGTGGATACAAATCAGATGAAACACATTCACTTTTGTAGATCCCAGGATTTATTTGTTATCGGCTAGTATGAATCAAATGTTAGGGTATCAATGACTTCTTGTAAACTAACATTTATTGTTATACAAGTCAACAACAATGAGATCTCACTCATCTGCAGAAGAAGAACAGGAATGATCCAGCTATTGAACTCAGTTGGATTCTTTGGGGCTGCTGTTTGTTCGGCCTAAAGCTGCTGAAGTGCTGTTTTATGTACAATTATGTACATAAAACTAGTTACACTTTTTACATTAATAGGCGCTTTCACACCGGAGTACTTTTCCCAGGAATAGTTCCGATAGTTCCTGGAATTTTGCGTTCACACCAAAAATATCTGGAACTAGAACTTTTTTTGCGAACCTTTTCACCCCTTTTTAGTCCCTGCTAGAGAGCAGGGACTTTCCATGGGGAGAAAAAGATTCCAATTTCTGATTGGCTGGGCGAATTGCAAACCTCGCCCCGTAAAACTCTGAAAAGTTTTTGTGAAGCCGCCATTTTCTTTGCTCGCATCAGCATTATTAGCATTAGCCCAGCGCACCAACGGAGAAAGACGAACTTATGGCAACACAAAATAAAACATGGGAGCGGTGGAGTGATGACCCAGCTAGCGGGGAACGTTCTCACAACTTTGGCTAATGTTACCTACAGGTTCTAATAATGTTTTAAAGAAACGTTTTAATCTGATGTTCAAATAACCTTTTTAGGATGTTTATTATTTCAAATAATGTTCCTGTAAGGTTAAAGGTTAACTAAGACATAACCTTTTAACTGCAAAATTCAGAGGATGTTTTGAGGATGTTATTGAGGCCTGAGATGACAGAACGTTTTTTTATAAAACGTTCCTTTAATGTTGTTGGGGTAACACATTAAAGATGTTCTTTATAAAACGTTCCCTCAATGTTACATGATAACAAATGAACATTCTCCAAGCAACATTCTGAAAATGTTTTCAGGATGTTATTGAGGCCTGAGATGACAGAAATGTTTTTTATAAAACATTCCTTTAATGTGATATGTGAACAAAGGTGGAACGTTTTGCCTCCAACATTCTAAGGATCTGTTTTGGACGTTGTTGGGGTAACACATTAAAGATGTTCTTCATAAAACGTTACCTCAATGTTACATGATAACAAATGAGGAACATTTTCAAAGCAACATTCAGAAAAAAAATTCAGGATGTTATTGAGGCCTTTGATGACACAACGTTTTTTATAATGATAATGTGATATGTTAACAAAGGTGGAACGTTTTGCCTGCAACGTTCTGAGGATGTTTTTTGGACGCTTTAAAAAAACTATGGGCGGCTGTGGCTTAGTGGTTAAGTGCGCTCATCTTCAGAACGGTCGAGGACCGGTTCAATTCCACCTTGACACCCACTGCAGTCAGAATGTCGCAGTGTCCTCGGGCAAGACACTTCACATAAAAGTGTCTAATAAGTAACATGTAATGTCCAATATGTATACCAACAAGTCAGTCTGGTCCAACCTCAACTGTTATGTCTATAAAATATCAAAACCTAGAAAAAAAGGTCCATCCCAGTTCATAAAAGTTGGCTGATATCTCAAATTGTTTTGTTTTCCAGAACCATAACAGTAAAAAAAACAAAAAAGTGATTTTCGGCTTTTATGCACCAAAAAATAACTTTTCAAGCAATACAAAAATTGACAATTTTTTTTCTGTTGATACGTTTATGGATTATTCAAATAAATTGTTGCAGTCGGTGGGACTTGGCAATACATTTTATTCTCAGTTGACTTAGTATGTTTCATCATTTATCCTGTGGCCAATCCAATCCCTTTTTCTCTTTCAAAATAACAGTAGAGAGTGGAGCCAAAGTATTTTCTCTGTTCCTCCTCATTTTCTCAGTTCCTCCTCACATCTGCAGGTAGAGCTCTTTACAGGCTTCACTCTCAACACTTCCTGCTGGATGTCTGCTGATCTCTGTCTCGTTGTCATCACATGTCTTTCTTCTGTTTTGTGGCTTCATCTCTTCCTTCTTCCCCTCCTTCTTGGTCTGCTGGCCAATTGACAGAGATGTGGTAAGACTTCAGCTCCTCCTCAGAAACAAAGTCAGGGGCGCAGCTCATCAGGTCGTGACCCCGAAACGACTTGGGGAAGGCAATGACGTCACGGATGCTGTGAGCCCCGACCATAATGGAAACCAGTCTGTCCAAACCTAGAAAAGCATGGAGACAAGTTAATAAATGTTTCACAGATTTGACCTTTTAGCTTATGATTTGTGCATTTTTGTGCAGAGGGGTCTGCCTGCAGGCCTCCACTCTCAGGACAGTTCTGGTTCTGTCAGGACAACTCCACTCTCAGTAGAGGAAGTAACGATTCTGACGAACACCCCCCCCCCCCCCCCCGAAGGACTCGTCTGATGGAAGTTTTCAAATCACAATGGAGACTCATCACGGAGGTGATGAGTCCGCTCACCATGCACTTTGGGTCGGCCTTGGTCAAGCCCTTTTGACCACCCCAGCCTGGTTCTCGTAAAAGTTGACTTAACAATTTTTTGCTCAAATGACACCATGGAGGAATGTAACTGGAGTTGACAGGGGACTCTGCCCGCCTCACACGAGTGCCTATTTTTTTCACTTTTCCCCGGTTTTATTAATTTTTAAGCTATTTCACCCGGTTCCTTCTACCGGGGAAACTGCCCGGTCTCGGGTGTCCCCCCACGGCCTGTGTCCAGCCGTTTCCCCCCCCCCCCCCACTCATCCATATATTAACAGATTTTGACCATTTTTGTTGCATTTTTCTCCTCTCCTCTCACTGATTGAATGGCAAACGCGACCCACCATCGGAGGGCCTCGACCGGCCCGGCCTAGTGCCGGTGCTCTGGCGGTCGGTTCCTCCGAACTGCGGGTTCGACTCTGATTGCCGGGAGGGTGTGCTGCGTTGGGGTTGGGGACTTCCCCCACTCTGCGTGTCTCTTCCTTCCCGGGCCGGCCGATAACCATTTCTCTCAAATATTGTTCACAAATCTGAAAGAATCTGTGATAGTGAGCACTTCTCCTTTGCCGAGATAATCCATCCCACCTCACGGGTGTGGCATATCAAGATGCTGATTAGACAGCATGATTATTGCACAGGTGTACCTTCTTGATATGCCACACCTGTGAGGTGGGATGGATTATCTCGGCAAAGGAGAAGTGCACACTATCACAGATTCTTTCAGATTTGTGAACAATATTTGAGAGAAATGGTGATTTTGTGTAAATAGAAAATGTTTTAGATCTTTGAGTTCATCTCATGAAAAATGGGAGCAAAAACAAAAGTGTTGCGTTTATATTTTTGTTCAGTTCACATATATATATATATATTAGGGCTATAACGCGTTAACCGAAAAAAATATTAACGCCACTAATTATTTTAACGCGATTAACGCATGTGTATTTTTTTTCCTCGGCCGCCCCGTAGTTTCAGAGCGCATCGAGTTTAAAATACCATCTACAAGCTGATGCTGACAGCCCCGCTCCTGCCGCCCGCTTGCTGCAGACCACACTTCCACGCTCACCGGCAGGCACCGACTGGCCATCGGGAAGACCGGGAGGGTGTGTGTGTGTGTGTGTGGCCCGATCGAGCGAGGCATACTTTACGTGTATTGCTGTTGTTAGCATCTGGTGCTAGCTAGCTGCGCTAACGGATATAAGGAGCTGTTTCAATGAAAACAGAGGAGCGACATTTCGCCGAGCACTTGACTTTATGCAGGAAGCCAGACAGTGGGACATTGTACGAGAAGTCAGCACACTCAGCACGGATAGTGCGCAACATGATTGCAGCGTCCAGGCAGCTCCCGTTCAAGCATATGCCTTGAGTTGCACATAGCTCCAACGATCCATCACACACACACACACACACACACACACACACACACACACACACACACACACACACACACACACACACACACACACACACACACACACACACACACACACAACACACACACACACACACACACACACACACACACACACACACACACACACACACACACACACACACACACACACACACACACACACACACACACACACACACACACACACACACACACACACACACACACACACACACACACACACACACACACACACACACACACACACACACACACACACACACACACACACACACACACACACACACACACACACACACAATTGTATGAGAGGTTCCAGGTTGAATGGAGGCGAATATTTGTAATGTTCAGAGGTTGTTGTGTTTAATATTCATGAGAATATTTGTCATTGTTCAAATGATAATAACATTTGCATAAAGCATATTTGTCCACTCATATGTTGATAAGAGTATTACAAACTTGAAAAATATTCCTCTAAGGTACATTTAGAACAGATAAACAATGTGCGATTAATTTGCGATTAACTATGGACAATCGTGCGATTAAATATTTTAATCGACTGACAGCCCTAATACATATACATATGTATATAATAAGTGTCAGTACGATTTTGATCACATCACTCCTGTTCTGAAGTCTTTACACTGGCTTCCTGTGTGTCAAAGAATATATTTCAAAATACTGCTGCTGGTTTATAAAGCTTTGAATGGTTTAGGCCCAAAATACATTTCTGACCTCCTGCTAAATTATGAACCATCCAGATCTCTCAGGTCTTCAGGGACTGGTCAGCTTTCTGTCCCCAGAGTCAGAACTAAACATGGAGAAGCAGCGTTCAGTTATTATGCTCCAAATATCTGGAACAAACTCCCAGAAACCTGCAGGTCCGCTGCAACTCTGACTACTTTTAAATCCAGGCTGAAGACTTTTCTTTTTGTCGCTGCTTTTAATTGAACTATTCACATCTTAGACTGCACTGTAACTTTTATCCATGTATTTTTTCTTTTAATGTTTATCCATGTATTTCTTCTTTTAATGTTTATTTTATTAGCTTTTCTTTTTAATGACTGATTTTAAATGCCATTTTCTAAATGTCTTTCATTTTTTGTAAAGCACTTTGAATTGCCTTGTGTTGAAAAGTGCTATATAAATAAACTTGCCTTGCCTTGCCTTGCATGTGCAGCCTTGTTAAGCAAAATCTTTAGCGCTGTTGTTGTTCCAGCTTACAAGCGCTAACTGGCTACATTTACTAGCAGTTGTTGAACTAGTTAGCAGAAGAGAGGCATGTAATAACAACACAGCTGTCATGAAAAGTGACATTATCAAATAAATCACAAAAGGGTTATGAGTTTCTATAATGAACTAAAATGATATCCACACACTACCTCTACACATATCGTTATACTGTACAACAGGCATAATGATTATAGTTATGTAATAATGAGGGGTGTTTTTATCGTTTCTTCAATTCAAATAGTTGATTCATGTAAGAGCCATTCATTTAAAAGATACATTATTTGAATAATCATGAGTTATACTAATAATTTGTTTTTATTAAAGTTTTGTATATATCCACATTTCTGGACTATGCAAATGAGTACGTTTAATATTGTTGACGACCTATTTTTATGCCGTAAAGCAAACTCTAATGGGCAGGTCCAAGAGTTAAAAATGGCGCTACAACAGTGAAACAATGGAAGTCTGCAAGCGTGAAACGACCGCACACGTCCGCACGCCTGATAATGTAATGGTTCTTGAGTTTAATTTACTATCTCCAGATGAAAGAGTCTTTAAGGCGGAGTTGGAAGCTGTGATTCAATAAACCCTCATGAATCACCTGTGACTACATTGTCTTCATTTCAGCTATTTGGAGTCAGAGCTCAACTTCATCTTGTAGAAGTGGCCTTACAACAATGAACTTTGGATAAACCGCCACTACAATTCATTTATACCCTTAACCTCAATTATTGCTAAAAACTCGATGTTGTCAAACGCAGAGTTAACTCACCCAAAGCAATGCCTCCATGTGGTGGTGCTCCTGAGTCCAGAGCCTCCAACAGGTGAGAGAGGAGACTGGGGTCCTCCTGCAGAAGACACATTCATACAACAGTTATGATGAGGGGTTCATTCAACCCATTTCCACAGGTAGTCCGAACACTGTTAAGATATATGGACAATGACTGACCTGGAGGATACTTTTCAGGACATGAAGCTGCTCTGAGGCCTTGTGGATGCGGATGGAGCCTCCTCCGATCTCACAGCCGTTCAACACCAGGTCATAGTGCTGACCGCGCACCTGAGAGGACAGCACATAAGCCTTGATGCACCTCACATGACATATGAATATTACTTAATTAAAAAAAGAAATGAAGATTAAACCTTGTTCCTTAGTGACTACCTTGTGTGGCTCTGTGTAGAGGAGGTGTATGTCCTCTGGCAGCGGAGCAGTAAACGGATGATGGGCTGACTCCAGCTGCTCCGGATCCTCCTCTTTGGGCAAGAAGAGAGGGAAGTCCACAACCCACAGGAAGTGGAATGCTGAGGGGTCTCGGACTGACATGCCACGAGACTCCAGGAGCTCTGCACACTGCATACGAAGTTTACCCAGCAGAGGGCGCTGAGACAGAGAGGGGGTGCAGAAAGCTTAGGATGGAAGAGAAATAAACCTGTACTCACTTTATAGTCAGTGTTATCCAGTGGTAGAAGTTGCAAAAATAATTTGTAAAAGTCCAAAGTGTCAGCATTCAAATAAACTTAAAGTACCAATAGTAACAGTAGGCTACTTGTTATTTTTAATGGCGCAATACAAAATAGTAATAAATCACTGGATTATGATTTGTGCTGGTACATGTAGAGCTACTTGAAATTACTTTATAGGCTGCTGCTGGATATCTTAACCGATAATTATACGTATTTCATTGTTTATTTTATAATTGATTTTATAATTGATTAAGATTTTTAGCTAATAATCTAAATCTAAAAAACAACTAGTAACTAAAAGCTGTCAAATTAATGTAGTGGAGTAAAAAGTACAATAGTGGCTTCCAAAATGTACCTCATAATTGTACTTGAGTACAGTACTTGAGTAAATGTACATAGTTACTTCCCGCCCCTGTCAGGGAGTGTCGTACCACAGTGTTCAGGGCCCCGGCTGCCAGCAGCAGCAGGTCCCCTGGCTGGGCTCCGCTCCCCTGCAACAGCTCCTCTGTGGCCGAGGCAGACAGCAGCTTCTTCAGAGGAGACTTCAGCGTCCCGTCTGCTCTGACCAGCACCACGCTCAGCTCCTGGGACAAACACACACACATTAATGATCACCTATTATGCTATATTTGAACAATATATTATAGGGCCATATCTATACAAAACATGTCTCGGAAGTGTTTTGCTTAAAATACCAAACAGATCACCCATTGTAGCATGCCTCATACCCCTCTATTTCAGCCCTGTTACTAAAGTGCTGATTCTGGGTCTGGCCCTTTAAATGTAACCGAGCTGCTGCTGGCCACGCCCCTTTGGAGCTGCTGCTGGCCACGGCCCAGAAACTCAGCTAAACGCTGCCATGATTAAACTCCATATTATGTTCCAAACCACATCAAGCATTATTTGTGAAACAGTATGGAGCTCAAACGCTTTCTCTCTCACACGGGTTTACCACAAGGTGAGTACCTTTTTATATCCTTCTTTTTCACACATACTCTTTCCAGTACAGCGCTAGCTCTGAGATTTAGTGATGCTTGCTAATTTAAACACAGACCATATTACTTCCAAAACACGTAGCGCATTGTTTCTGATACAGCACCATACTTGCCAACCTTGAGACCTCAGAAATCGGGAGCATTTCAAAACCACAGCGGGCGGTTAACATTAACATGCTTATTGTAGTTGTAAGTGCAATGCCTTGCGGCCTGTAGCACCATCCTTGATGGAGCATATGTGTGGGCTGGACCTGTATTTTACAGGAAAGGAGTGTCCATTCTTGTTCTGTGACTATCTTCCTCACCATGCTGAACACCCTGTCAGACTTTCAGTTGCGCGCGCTACTAAAGAGACGTGCTACTAAAGAGACGTGCTACTAAAGAGACGCGCTACCATTGATCACGGTGTCGAGGTCAGCGATGATGCCTACATGCTCCGAAGGGAAACTTTTTTTGATTTATTAAGTAACCTCCGTGATGTAGTCTGTGCGCACACATGAAAAGGTCTGCGTGTCTGCCTGCGTGAGCGTGATGCCACAGAACTTGCCGTCTTCTAAAGCCTCGTTACATTTCGTCTCCGCCTCACCTGGCCCATTCATCAAGTCCTCAAGGCTGGCAAGGGTGATGTTCACGACCGGCTGGATGGAGGAAATGTTGACATCTTCTTTTGGAATGTGAGGTTCATGCGGTTCACCACGGCCAAGACGTCAGCCAGCAGGTGAGTCAAGGCAGGGAACATGAGCGTTTGGAGGCGCTTTCTAATCCCCTTAGCGACGGGACAGTCTTTGTCAGCTTCCTCCTCCTGCAACTCCAACACCAGAGCAACCCAGTTGGTACGTATGCCCTTAACTGCCCTCTCCAGCGACAGCCAGCGTGTAGCTGATGGTTGTTTTAGGCTCAGCAGGTCATGTTCCTTTGGACAAAAGCGTCTGCTAAATGCAATGTAATGTAATGTAATGTAATGTAATGTAATGTTCCTCCATTTCGTTTTGGAGTTCATTTAGTCGGTGTGTTCGAATGGGGGAATTCTTGTAGTATGTGTATATGTTATTAATAGTCGTAACATATTCGCAACATGCCAGGTATGTGATCAGCATGTGTGATTGACTGTCTCATGGTGGGTGTACGTGTGCGCCCTGTTGAGGTCTGGACATCCAGCAGATTGTAATAGATGTATTAGGTTGGGATATAGGTGGCTCGGGGTGTTTGTGTTTGCCATATATATATATATATATATATCAACTTTACTCTAAGTCCCTCTCGTAGACATCCGGCTGAATACATAGACACACAGCTGAGGGAGGAGATTCAGCTAGCGACTGTATATGGGGACAATAGGTTGGGACGTGGGTGGGACATTGCCAGGAGTTCAATGTAAAGCCAGCCCACATTTTAGTCATGAGCGCAGCAAATCTGGATCAGCTCCGTTGTGCCCCCGTTTTTAGAGGTGTGTGTAAGAAGGAAAAGAGAGAGGGTTGTATTTTCTGACACTTTTGCATAATAGGTTACCTTTTAGAAGAAAAGAGACAATGTGGAAACCCTACAGAGGTTTGAGAGGTGAAATATTGGTTTGCTGTTATTTTAGCATAAATATGGAAGCCCTGAGGGGCAAACAAAACAATTAATATGGAGATCCCTTTTTAGGTCTGATCCAATTACTTCTTTCAGGATAAAAAAAACCTGATTCTATTTCTAAATCATTCAACATAAATGTTAAATTTGTGAAACACACAAAAAACACACGGCCGCGCCGCGGTTCAGAGCATATATAGCGAAACACACAAACTAATTTGCAGACCCTATCGCTCCGTAGTCTTTCAACTAGGAGAAATGCCAGCGTTCTCCTCCGGTTTACAGGCACTGTGTAAATTATATATATAGAATAATTATGATGATGAATGCACTACCACTAAATACATCAACACATCTTTAATTCATGTCGTTTATAACTGGAATATTATTATTATTATTATTAACTTCGTCTGTACAAAGTAGCCTGTCCAGGAAATATGCCCAATTCTATAACACATAGGTTTGAGCAAGCTCTCTGATTGGTCAATAGGCGTGTTTGATTCCACGATCAAACAACGGTCAAATAGAACGTGCCTAATCACAAAGTATCCAGTGGCCTACACACGCCACTAGCCTACCGAAACTACTTCCATGAGCCTACATAGTGTGGTTTCCATAGCGACGTTTAGCGACACACAGCCGTTACACGGTTATACATTGTCTCTCGTTGGAAATCGGTAGCTACAAAATGTCAGAAGCACCTGCATACAGTGGCTGGCGGAGGCAGGGTTGGAGGCCAGAGAAATTATGTCCGTTAGCGGACATAAAAACGAGTCATCGCTTCGCAGCTACTGGGCTCCATCTCTAGACAACAGAAAGATGTGGAGCAACGCGCTTTTTGCCGGTCCGGGACACGCCATGAAACGGCCACTGGAGGAAAGCTCTTCCTATAACGTAGTCCTACCCGTGAACACCACAGCAGCACCTGCAAAAAAGTCTGGCATGGAGTTCATGGAGAGCTGTTTCAAGAATTGCACTTTTAATGGCAGCATGAACATCACCTTCATTCTGAACCCAAAATGTTTCAGCACCAGGGACAGCCTGATTTGATTTGTTCCGCTAATCCCACACAGTGATTACTCAGATATTTAAATAGCCTAATTCAATAAATTGTTTTCAATAAATTGGTTAATAATATATTATTTACTATAATTATATCAATAACTGTAAGCGGGGTAGCAGGAGTGTTCGATCGGCTATCGTTACCGTGGGAACTACTTTCAGGAACTACTTTCTGACGGAGATTAACTCAAGCAGAAAGCGTAGGTTTGGGAGCAAATTAGCCCACATTATGACATTATTTTACGATATTGTTGATTACAATGATAGTTTGTGTTATAGAACTCCAGTACAGGCGTACGGACCTCGGCGCAAGCGCCTCGGTCCTGCCGCAGTACTGTCGTACCAATAATGACGTTCAAGAACGGCCTCTCGTGTATGATTGCTTAAATCAACAACAACTACGAGCCGGCAGGCAAGACGCTCCGCTTCTGAAATGCTTCTGAAACGTGCCTGGTAGGGTATGACGCCGGAGGAGGCCGGACCAAAACCGCGGCGCAGCCGTAACGCGCCGCAGACGGACCCGGTGTTTTTCTCACTGTCATCTCAGGGCTTCCGTACATACCACTACGTACGTTCTACTGTTTTTAGCCGCTTTAGCAGTTTTGCTCTAAGAATGGCAATATTAGCCACGCTTTGGTCCAGACTAAAATATCTCAACAACTGGATAGACTTCTTCAGTGCACAGCAATACTTTTCCTTTTGTATACTCTTACACATAAAGACACTTTTCATAAAGATTCCTTGTACAGCTCAAACAATGTAGGTGACTAACTTTTTATTTCCTCTAATTTTATCCCCATTTCTTCTGTTTTGTGATGTAATTTACTTGATCTAGTATTCATTCTTTAAATCATAAGAAAAAAGTAATTTAGAGAAAAATCTGAGAAACCTACCTGTCCAAACAGAGTCCTAGCGGTCCGTTTCAGTTCTTCCAAATCTTTAGCAGAAAATAGTTTCTGTAGTCAAACACAAGAAACACATTTTCGTTTTTAATCATGGTCACATTGTAACTCACAATGTATGCACAGTATGCTTGGATGTATTTTTCCTCACCGCTCCACTGGGGACGCAGATGGCCTGAACGCAGCCTGCTGGTTTGCTGAGAGCTGATCTGAGGAACTCTGCTTGAGTGGATGAGAAAACCGGACTGAGGTCCATCAGCTGGACACGGAGAGAGAGAGAGAACAGAGAGAGATTCAGACAACTCCAGTCATGTTCACACCGTCCTGAACATACAGGACTGTCTCAGAAAATTAGAATATTGTGATAAAGTTCTTTATTTTCTGTAATGCAATTAAAAAAACAAAAATGTCATACATTCTGGATTCATTACAAATCAACTGAAATATTGCAAGCCTTTTATTATTTTAATATTGCTGATTATGGCATACAGCTTAAGAAAACTCAAATATCCTATCTCTAAATATTAGAATATCATGAAAAAGTATACTAGTAGGGTGTTCAACGAATCACTTGAATCGTCTAATTAACTCGAAACACCTGCAAGGGTTTCCTGAGCCTTGAAAAACACTCAGCTTGGTTCAGTAAACTAAATCACAAGTATGGGGAAGACTGCTGATCTGACTGCTGTCCAGAGGACCGTCATTGACACCCTCCATCAGGAGGGTAAGACACAAAAAGAAATTTCTCAAAGAGCAAGCTGTTCACAGAGTGCAGTTTCAAAGCACATCCACAAAAAGTCTGTTGGAAGGGGGAAATGTGGCAGGAAACGCTGCACAACCAAGAGAGATGACCGCAGCCTTAACAGCATTGTGAAGAAGAGTCGCTTCCAGAATTTGGGGGAGCTTCAAAGACAGTGGACTGAAGCTGGAGTCCAGGTATCAAAAGTCACTGTTCACAGACGTGTCCGGGAAATGGGCTACAATAGCCGTATTCCCATGGTCAAGCCACTTCTGAACTCAAGACAACGGAAGAGGCGTCTGACTTGGGCTAAGGAAAAGAAGCACTGGACAGTTGCACAGTGGTCCAAAGTCCTCTTTTCAGACGAAAGCAAGTTTTGTATTTCATTTGGAAGTCAAGGCGCCAGAGTCTGGAGAAAGGCTGGAGAGGAGCAAAATCCAAGTTGAAATCCAGTGTGAAGTTCCCACAGTCAGCGATGGTTTGGGGAGCCATGTCAGCTGCTGGTGTTGGTCCACTGTGTTTCATCAAGCCCAGAGTAAATGCAGCTGTGTACCAAGAGATTTTAGAGCACTACATGCTTCCGTCTGCTGAAAAGCTCTATGGAGATGAGGAATTCATTTTCCAGCATGATCTGGCACCTGCCCACAGTGCCAAAACCACCAGTAACTGGTGTACTGACCATGGCATTACTGTCCTCGATTGGCCTGCAAATTCCCCTGACCTGAACCCCATAGAGAATATGTGGGGTATTGTGAAGAAGAAGCTGAAAGACACCAGACCCAACAATGCTAATGAGCTAAAGGCCGCTATTGAAGCATCCTGGGCATCCATAACACCTCAGCAATGCCACAGGCTGATTGCCTCCATGCCACGCCGCATTGATGCAGTAATCCGTGCAAAAGGATTCCCAACCAAGTACTGAGTGCATTAATGGACATTTTCAAATGTTTGATTGTGTTTTGCTGTTATAAATCTTTTTTTTTTACTTGGTCTGAGGAACTATTCTAATTTTTTGAGATAGGATATTTGAGTTTTCTTAAGCTGTATGCCATAATCAGCAATATTAAAATAATAAAAGGCTTGCAATATTTCAGTTGATTTGTAATGAATCCAGAATGTATGACATTTTTGTTTTTTTTAATTGCATTACAGAAAATAAAGAACTTTATCACAATATTCTAATTTTCTGAGACAGTCCTGTACACTTACTGTCATCATTGATTATTAACGGATGAATTCATGGTTAAAAACACCACTCATTGGGCTCTTATGGCTCAATTGGAAATAACGTAACATTTCTTAGAATTATTATTATTTATACAATTTTTTATTTGAAGTCTTAATAATGTAATTCATAACAGATACAGTTAGGTACAATTCCCCCCCATGCTTCTGCTCTAACAGAGCCCCATCACAATTACAGCCCTGTTTATTAATCAAACAGAACACATATCATAAACACATAAATGTACATGTAATACATTTGATTCGACAAAAAGAGAAAATCATAACATTAACAAATTAAAAAAGCTAATACAAAACACTGAGTATCACGGTGTTTAAAAAAAACATAAAACTTTAAAATAATTGTTGTGTTTCAATGTGGAACATAGGTTGCTTTTCAAACGCAAATTCCATCACTATAGGTCAAAAACTAAAATGGCTCTGGTAAATAAAACATTATAAGTCCAACAGGCTTCTTTCTTCAGCTCTTCTTGATCTCAGATTTGGCAGAACAAACAGTTATTTTATTTGTTTGGAGCATTACATATTCACACAGTAATAGATTGTTCATCAGATAATACAAACAATATTGAGCATGTTGAAAATGCCAAAAATATGTTGTATTCATACAAAATAAAAAACTCATTTATAGCCCCTTACTCTCTTAATCTCCTAATATCTGGAGAAGTGTTCCTAGATGAACAATGCGGTTCTTTGGACATTTCACATTTTCTGCCCGGTAGTGCTCCTCTCATGTTTTAATGATGGTGCTTGTCTCTGTCCCATGAACACTAGCTGTGTTCACCAGAGTTACCAGAGCCAGTAAACAGCATCCCCTGTGTGACCCAGTGCAGCCTGGACACTCCCTGTGAGATCCAGGATGTGTAAAACAAACAGAGAGTGGACATTACCCAAACTTAAGCCCCATGTTATCTCACCTCAAATAAACCAGCTGGAGACATTTTGGCAAGCTTTGTGTTTGAGACCACATACAAACTGTTATTTAAAAGCTGCAGTGCAGAGCTGTGAACTTAGTTTATAATTGCGAGTCCAAATGGACAAATGATCCAAAATATGAAAAACAAGGTTCATCTCCAGTCGTAGCAATACAATTTAGTGAGAAGGGTAATATTAGTAATTGTTACACGGCTGAGTTGAATACTCAATTCTAATTTCTCAATTTGGACATTTCAGAGGTTACTGCCACGCAAACTAATGACCTTTGCTGAGGAGGATCAAAGAAGGGAAAGAAAGAGGTTAAAAGACAGAGCACTGGATGTCAGATGAATCACTAGAAGAAGACGGACAGGAAGTAAACACTAACAGTAAGAGCAGAAGCAGGCTGACAGGAAGTAAACACTAACTAACTTTAAGTCACGTTGTTGTCAGCTCTGACATCTAGGTATCAAGGAGGATTTCAAAAACAAAAAAATGTAAATAAAACTCAAACTCACCTTCATGCAGAACCTGGTGTCAGGCTTGTCCACACCGTAGTCCTGCATGGCCTCCTCATACGTCATGGTTTGGAAAGGAACCTGGACGGGACCTTTCTCTGCAGGCCAGGAGTAAGCTAACAGCCCCTCCACCAGGGCCAGGATACCTGCCTGCTCCACAAAAGACATTTCTATGTCTACCTGAGAGAGATGATGGGAAAACACACATCAGAACTCTTACCAAAACCAGGAAAAAGTGCAGTTAGCTATTTTCACCCAGGTCAGCGCTTTTCATGTCCCATGTGAAAAGTCAAGATTGAGTTATTTTAAATTACGTACGTAGAGTTAAAGTAATGTATCCTATGTAACGTTGGTTAACATAAATATATGTTCCATGACTTCTTCACGACTCGACTACTGCAATAGCATCCTCTACGGCATACCATCCAACCTAATCAATAAACTCCAACATATCCAGAACTCTGGATCTCCTCACCCACACCCGCTCCCGAGACCACATCAGTCCCGTCCTCCAGAACCTCCACTGGCACCCCGTCTGTCAAAGAATCAACTTCAAAGTCCTCCTGATTACTCACAAAGCCCTCAACAATCAGGCCCCCCCCTACCTCACAGACTTGCTGCACCACCACGCTCCTTCCCGCTGCCTCCGCTCATCAGAAGCCAACCTCCTATCCATCCCCACCCGCACCAATCACCGGACCTGGGGGGACAGAGCCTTCTCCGTCGCTGCCCCCTCCCTCTGGAACTCACTCCCCCAACCCATCAGAGACTGCACTGACCTCACCACCTTCAAAAAACTCACCTCTTCAATCTGGCTTTTAATGTGTGATTGATTACTATATATTTATTTGTTGTTCCTTCCTTTTCCCTTCACTATATCTGTAAAGCGTCTTTGAGCACCTGTAAAAGCGCTAACAAATTCAATCTATTATTATTATTATTATGACAAAAGTTCATATTTTGACACAAACCATGATCTTTTCCTACATCTGACCAGATTTAAGATTCAAAGGCTTTATTGTCATATGCACAGTAGTTACAGTGAACCTGCAGAGGTTTGACATGGACACGGACATACTGTGCAACTTCTACAGGTGCACCATAGAGAGCACCGCCCTCAATCGTAAGGCTTTACAGAGGGTGGTGAAAACTGCACAGAACATCACCAGGACGGAGCTGCCATCCATGGAGGACCTCTACTCCCAGCGGCTAAGGAAGAAAGCCCTCAGGATTATAAAAGACCCCCATCACCCCAGCCACAAACTGTTCTGTCTGCTGCGGTCTGGCAGGCGGTACCGCAGCATCCGGACTAACACCACCAGGTTCAGGGACAGTTTCATCCCACAGGCCATAAGACTGTTAAACACCGGAGCTTGCACTACTATTTATTTTTTTTGGGACAATTTTATTATATTTTTATGAAAATGTATGTCTTGTAATTGCACTGTTGAGGAACCTTTGACCTACATTTTTCATTCATTGCATAACTACACTTTAGTTGTGTATGACAATAAATCTTTGAATCTTGAATCTTCAGATATAGCAATGAACATCTGAACTCCCATGCTCCTCCAACAATCAATCAATCAATCAATGTTTATTTATATAGCCCAATATCACAAATGTTACATTTGTCTCAGTGGACTTCACAGTTTGTACAAAATATCAGTATGACAATACGACACCCTCTGTCCTTAGAACCTCTGTCCTTAGACCCTCACATCGTACAAGGAAAAACTTCCGGAGAAAACCCACAGTTTAAAGGGGACATGGGAGAAACCTCAGGGAGAGCAACAGAGGAGGGATCCCTCTCCCAGGACGGACAGACGTGCAATAGATGCCGTGTGAACAATGCAATGCAGCATAAATATATATTAAGACACAAAACAATAAAAATACTGAAAGAATAAACTGAATATAAATCAAATAAAATAGTGCAAGAGAATGTTGCAACACTAATGTGCACGTAATGCAGGAGAAGTAGGTCTGCAAACTGTCTGGTAGTCTTTCTCCTGATGCTGCGGTGTTCAGGTAGTTTTCGTTCCTTAAAATAATTAAGTAGTGAGTTTTCTAGAGGATTGTTGAAGTCACTGTAATATTAACAGTTTACAGGCATGACGATGTGACCCTCCTCCATCCTGAGGCGTGCTTTTTTTAGGAAACACTCCTGTGAGTTGTATCAGATGGTAGGAACAAACAGCATGTATGGTCACACAGATTAGTACTTAGATTTTACAGTTTGGTAAATTCCCCGACTAGATTTGAAATGTTCGACTGAAATACCAACCACTAAGGAAATAAAAAGAACAGTATAGTCTCAACATAAGTCCTGCTGTGTGGGTGCATTGTGTCCTCCGTCCTACCTGAGTGAACTCCGGCTGCCGGTCTGGTCTGGAGCCTTCATCTCGGTAGCAGCGAGCAACCTGGAAGTACCTGCCACACAGCGAAGACAAAGGATGTTATAACTCACCTTCACTTTTTCTTTCCATCAACTTTCTAGTTCATGTTCAAAAAGTATATTGTTTTCCCTGTAAAGAAAACATGCTATATTAGCATTTGTTCAAAAATGTTTAGGAACTTAACGGCACATTTCAAATGTATATTTATGTATAGATGTCGCAATTGTACTAAGCTTTGGCAATTCAGTATGTCATTATGATCATGCTAATAAAGCTATTTGAATTGATTTGAATGTTGATGATTACATCCATCTGGGATATTGGCTATAGCATGTTGAAGTGCAAATATAAAATGTGTATAATAGTGTATATAATACTCTAGGTTTAACAACAAATCATTTGAAATAACGACAAAAGTGGTATCTGACTATCAAATACAGGCAAAAAGCTAAAACATATCAAACACATATGTATTTTTCAGTGATGAGCATGTGCAGATCATCACAAACCAAAAAGTTGCATTCAAATGTTCCGTTATCTTAGGAAGGTTTCAAACGGAGTGAAATGACCCAGAAGCACCTCAGTGTCAGCCATGTAAAGAAAATGTCTCCAGCGATGGCTCCCGTGTCTTTGGCTCTTCTCCAACTCTGCATTTTCTTCATTATATTTCAGTGTTGGTTTACATTTGGGTGTGTGCTTTTAACTTTGTCCGCTACATGCAAGCGGATGCTGGCCTTTCTATCTGCCGAGGGAATTTACAGCGGTTGTGCTTACAGCAGTGTATGTTCCGCCGCACACCGACGACAACAACACAGCCCTGACCAGCTGTTTGGTGTAATCCAGGGGATCCTAACCCCCGAGGTGTTACTGCCGGGCCGCAAAATAGCTGTGAGTTTATCGTAATATTTGCAGAATTATAAATATATAAAAATATTTTATCACAATGTTTTTTTCAAAAAGTGTTTAATTTTCGCAACTATACCAGTCATATTATTTCATCCAGTAGCCTACAGTAGTTAAACGTTCACCAGAAAACAGTTGAAAATGGATTTTATGATGTTCCGAGGGATTCGGCGGATCAGCCTAAGGTCTCAGCCTCTGTGTTTACCTTCTTCAGAACAGCTTAACCCTGGTGTAATCGACAGGACGGAGACTTCACGGCCAGAGGCGGCTTTCATTGTGGCCGTGGCTTTTAACACTGCCAACATGAAGAAGGTCCTGCCAAAGTACTACCAACACATCAGCTGCCCGACGCATGGTGGAAAAACACTGGACCATGTTTATTCCCCTTTCCAACATGGATATAAAGTTCGCCCTCCCTTCGGGAAAATCAGACCACATCTCACTGCTGCCAGCTTACTTTGAAACAACGGAGTGGTGTGTGTTTGAGGATGACAACATCAACACACATTGGCGTTGCTACATTGGCAAATGCATCGATGACGTAGTACTGAAGATTACTGTACGGACACTCCCTAACCAAAAGCCCTGGATAAACAGCGAGGTGCGTACCAAGCTGAAAGCGCGCACTATCGCAAACAAAGGTGGAGATTTGGATGAGTACAGGAAGTCAAGGCACGCGCTCAGACAGGGTATGCAAGACCTTTTTCAAGACCCTTCCCATACATTTTAAGACCTCATCGCCACTTCGAGTTCTAACCGGTTACATTGGCGACACACTTTACCTCACATTTACTATATTGATTGTAAGATAGCACAACTAAACAGTTTGTGATAACTCCTTATCATAATTCAGATAGAACAAAGCACAAGAGAATGAAGTGTGTGACCAACCCAATGCAAGGTTTATTAGAAAAAGAAACCATTAGAAAGTAGTATTCTATTTAGGCATTGTTCCCAAGAGATAAAACAGACAGACTACTGAAGCCTCCTCTCCACATGAACTTCAACCTCTCTGTGAAGGTCAGGTTTAATGCAGTATGCTGCTTTGTTGCTTCTGTACTCTGTGCTCTTTCATTCCAGTAAAACTCCTCAGAAACCATTAGAAACCAGTATTTGACCAATAAACAAAACAATTGACAAAACTTTGAAGTATGAAATATATTAAACTTTGGTGAGCTTCAGCGGGGTAATGCCATATAGGAGCTCCCTCACAAATACCCAGGGGTTAAATTGGGCCGGGGCTGTCCGGGGCTAAGCCCGGCACATAGGACGATGCTCTGACGTCATCACCCTCACACATTTGTCATATGTTTACAAAAAACGATATATATGTTAAGACTTTTCTCGTTCTTAATATAGACTATATTTAGGGTCGATATGTGTTGACTAGGGCTGTACCCGAATATTCGACTATTCGAATATTCGTTCGTTGGCCAACTATTCGGGTTTCAATTTCATTATTCGGATATTCGTTTTTTTATTTTTTTTCCCAAATTTTTTTTTTTCCCCTAAATGTATGCTATCAATAAAGGCGAATTTCCATATTCTTATACTATATTTATACTTTTGAATTGCACTGTTAAAATGCGGAAATATATACAATCTCAGCCTGTGCTCCTGACATCGCGTTCACTCACAGTCACGAACGAAAACGGCACGCTTCTCCTTGCTTCACCTCGCTTCACACACCTGAACACAAAATGCCGAAGACTCCAGCTGTGTGGGACCATTTTAAATTGGACGACGGTAAGAAGAAGGCAGTGTGCCAAATATGCGACAAGAAACTGGCCGGTGGCACAACAACTCTGAAAAGTCACCGGATGCTGTAAGTAGTAGCCTAGCTTAGCTTAGCTGTTGTCAAGTTGCCATGATGAAGCTGCGTTATCCGCCGTTTAAACAGTAACGTTACACATGATAAAATCGTGCTCTTACTATCCTTGGAAAATAGTTGCAAGCAAGCAACCGAATTGTTTTTTTATATTAGTTTTTCAATTTTATCCGAATAGTGAAAATAATAGGAGCGATGTGGGAACATCTTGGGCTAAGGCAATTATTGGCATACAGTTCGTTCATTTATTTTTCGTTCTTCATTTATTTAAATACCGTTTACTGTTTACGCCTATATCCCCGGCGCTGCACTACGGCTGGGTTAAATGCAGAGGACACATTTAGTTTTAATGTATGCGAGTACTGAGACAATAAATAAATATAAATCGTAATAGTATGCTCTTTCTGCGCTTCTGCTTAACAGTGTGTTGTCAGGTGTCTCGGAGCGTGTTATGAAAAAAAATCTCCGCACCGAATATTCGAATATTCGCTGCTGATTACTACCGAATATCCGGAGCCCGAGAAATGGTATTCGGGACAGCCCTAGTGTTGACCTTACTTTAAAATAGCAGATCTCTGTGACCGGATATTGTTTTTTTGGCTTAGTGAACATATGTCTCTTCCTTGGAGGAGCAGCATCGCCCGGACTCCGCTGCTCCTCGGTGCAGAGAGTGTGCCAAAGAACAGATAACTAAGCTGACTGAGCGGCAGGGGCGGACTGGGACACAAATTCAGCCCGGGACGTTCAGACACACCGGCCCACACACCGGGCCGTCTCCCACGCATGCGGGCCACCCTTGTAGCCTACAGATAAATGATACATCTACTATGCTCATATACTGTATACTCTTATGGCTAGATTCTACAGAGTCAAGCCATAACATAAAAGAGATGGACAACAGGAGTAAGGTGCAAAATGAAACCTTCCTTTATTTAAGGTTTCTTAAAAATGTCTGTGTCATGTGTGAAGTGTGTCAAAGTGGATATGTAGGAGTCAGTAACGTGAATGTACAATTGGGATTAAGTACAGCAAATGGGTATAGTCAAAAATGGTTGCCTGTGCCTGGCTGTAAACAAAAAGAAGTGCCAATGCACATGCAGCTCAAATATTCAATCAATGCCATGTGGTCTAACCAACAAATGATTCTAATAGTCATTATGAGAGCACTTGTCCAGTATTAAATAACCAACTTCAAGGAATACAACAGGCACATACTCTCTCAGAAACCCCAAAACAAAGAGACTGTTCTACCTTACATCACCAGCAGGTGTCGCAGCAGCTCACTTGTCTCTGCGACCCTGTGCACATGAGCATGAATGCCTCCATATGCTCCTGGGTCAGGGTAGTCCTCAGTCGATTCTTCACCTATTTCAGTGTGGAGAAGGTCCTCTCACAGGCAACTTGACTGAATGACAATGTTAAGAGGAACTTGTAGCCCAATCCAATGACATGATAGGCATCAGTCAGCAAGTTGTACTGTGACAAGACATGATGCACACAAATAGCACAGTTTGTGCAGTAGTTGCAAGTTCTGTAGCTCCAGGTCTTCTTCTCTTCCATCCTCCCCTAGGGTTGTCCTGACATTGTATGCATCCAAATGGGGCATCTTAAGTCTTTCCCAACAGTTGGCTAGGCTTGACAGCTCAGCCTGCAGTCTTCCAGCAGTGGCTCTTTCATCATACTTCTGCAAGCATTCGCTCAGCTTTTGCAATGCTTCTGTTGGAAGGCCCATTTCCTTTATTTTAGGGAAATTCTGAGGATCAAGACATGCAAAGTCTGCACAGAGTGGTCCATTTGCAGAGTGTGTCCAGAAGGACATTGTGGACCTTGATCCTGTAGTCTGCCTCAGTGTCTGACACAGGCTCATCTTCAGCCAACTCACCTGGCATGGCCTTCTTTCTCCTGACCCGTTTCTCTGGGAGCACAGCTTGGACCACAACTTCACAGTCCTCCTTCTCCTGCAGCTTGGCATTGGCCCAGTCCACAAATGCATCTGCTGCTCTTTTCACCTCATCAAAACCCCTGACACACTTGTTGAGGCTCTCTTGGGTCCCTATTACTAACCGATGGGCAGTCAGTAAGTCCATGCCGCTGGTTTGGAGATACTTGGAGAGGGGTGACGTGATTTCAAATATTCGGAGAAAGATCTAAGCGGTCAGTATTGTCTCGAACCTTAGGAGAGACTCTGTGTACCCCCTGGCTTTTGCTCTGACATGTGGCCTCATGGAGTCCTCTTCTTCAATCCTTGTTAATGTTGACACCAAGTCAATAAACAAGGCACGGTCAGGATTGCCAATACACCCGAATATCTTGCTCAAAGCCTGATCCTTGGCCCACCACTTTTTCTCCCCGATTGGAGACAGCCGTCTATGTCGTGTGTGTTCACTCACTTCCTCCCGCATGTTCATACGCTTGTATGACTCTCTGATGAATACAGCAACATCATTCAGAAATGAGAAGAGCGATGCACTGGCTATCACAACACCTGTGGTGTCTCCTAGCACAAGGTTCAGGACGTAGCACCAGATGTGCACTTGGTTGGGACACTGCGGAGAGCAAGGGGTAGAACCCCTTGTATTGGCCCTGCATGTTTGCCACTCCATCGGTTGAGTTTCCCACACAATTCCGAAGATCAATGTCCACCTTTGCCAGAGTTTTCTTCAGTAGCTCTACAAAATATTGTCCAGTTGATGACTCACAGTCAACCACAGCTATGAGCCTCTCGTGGACCACATCTGTCACATACCTGAGGATGACAGCACACTGGTCTGTAGATGTAACATCCTGTGTGGTGTCGATCTGCACAGAAAACATGCCTGCCTCCCTTACTTCCCTAGATATGGTTTCTTGGATTAAGTGGCTGATGACATTGATCACTTTGTTCACTGTAGTTTTGGAGAGCAGAGTGACAAAGGCCACACCTCATAAGAGTCTGCACTGCAGCGGTGTGTTTCAGCGACGTGCAGTCAGGGGAGGCACGGATTGGTCATCGGGAGAGTCGGGACTTAAACGCAGCGGCTTTCTGGCTAGCACTTAGCATGTGGGACCGGACAGCTTTGATCCCCATCGACAGTGGCGATTCTAGAGTCTGTGGGGGCCCCTCGAACCAGCTTTCATCACCATCAGTGGCGCCCCCCCCCCCCCCTCCAGACAGAGCAAGGCAACGCAACTTAAAATAAGAAGAAGCATTTGACGGCGCGCTATGAATGGGGCCGCCTTGAGGGGGTTTCCCGACATGTGGTTGCAGTAAATTAAAGGGTGTTTCATGTTGTCGTTGCTGTGGACCTTCTTAATACCTTGGAAAATGCCGTTTAATAGCCTTCATTTTCGCTAAATTGATTTATCAACTTTTAACAAGTTTATAATAAATAAACTCCACTCTGCATCACCCGCACTACGAGGGGGACCCAAGTTCCCATCAGCAGAAACACGTGGGTTTGCTATCCTGGCTCCAAAATGGTGGAATGAGCTCCCCATTGACATCAGGACAGCAGAAAGCTTACACACCTTCCGGACTGAAAACTCATCTCTTTCGACTCCACTTCGAGCAAGTGCTATTAACAAAGCACTTATATACTAATAAAGGACTGGCTTACCTAAAGCCAGTTGAGTAGCACTTGAAATGTTTTTGCTCTATGAAACCTGATGTACTTTATGATTCTGTTTTCTTCAGGTTTGTATTTTGTTGGTCGAACGCACTTATTGTAAGTCGCTTTGGATAAAAGCGTCAGCTAAATGCAATGTAATAAATACAATTGTATTTTTTTTTTTAAATATGTTTTACCATAAGAGCGCACAGTGCAAAGTATCTACAGTAGATGGGCTTCCAGTAGTCTGCTGTACAGAGAACTGTAGTTTCCCCTCAGCAGACGCACATTAATAACATCCGATAAGATGAGCCCTGCCCTTACCTGTCGACCCCGGCCACCATGAGCAGCTGTTTGAACTGCTGAGGACTCTGGGGCAGCGAGTAGAAGCGGCCCGGCTCTCTGGACGGAACCACAAACTCTTTGGCTCCCTGAAACACAAGACCATGATCAGAGTGTGGCCTTCACATGTTTCTGAGGGAAGCAGAACATACAAGTCATCTCTTTCTATTATGAAACATTCTCAGATGCTTCGACTGTTTGATGGTCAAAGTGAGTTGAATTCTGTGCGGGAATATTTCAATAATGAAGGATCTTCTTACCCCTGGTGTTCTCTTAAACAAGGTGGGAGTTTCCACATCCACAAAACCTACAATGAGAAGAATAAAAGAGATAGCTAGATAACGTCCATGCATCTGAGAGAAAACCCAGGCAAACCCTACACTAAATTATAATTAATCACAGTCCTCTCATTTCAGTCTGATCAGGGCCCGTATGCTGAAGTGTGAGTGTGTGTGTGTGTGTGTGTGTGTGTGTGTGTGTGTGTGTGTGTGTATGTGTGTGTTGAGGAGTAATGGATTACATGAAACGGGATTACATTAGTAGTCTGTGCTCATGGGTTTCATCGGTGATGTATTCCTGAATGAATCTGCTTCATGAAAGGCAGCTTTTCCTATAAAAGAAATCGTTTCTGATCCTAAATATCTTGGTTTCTTCTTTCCTAAGGTCACATTGTTCTGATGTCTGACCTAAAGCACTTCAGTAAAAATCTAAAAATCTAAAATGATATTTCTTCTCTCTTGGATTAATTTGCACTGCATTTGATATTGAGCTAATCCAAAAGTAACTGAAAGTAATCAGATTACATTACTTTTATATTTTGAAGCTCAGATTAGGTTACTGATTACTTTTCTGGTAACTAATGACTTCTAAGGTAACCCCCCTGGTCCCGGTGAGGCGGCGCTGGTCCTGGCTCTGCTCACCGTGCTGGTTGCAGAGGAACTCCCTCATCCTCATCACCAGCTGGGACCTCAGCCGGAGGTTCCTCTGCATCTCAGACGACCTCAGGTCCAGGTAGCGGTACTTCATCCGCAAAGACTCTGACTTCTGTGCAAAAACACAATCATTCATAATTAATAACAATAATAAAATATCATTTAAAATGTGCAAAGTAGTGACTTACTTTGACAAAGTCTTTCATTTCAAAAGGCAACGCGCGGCACACGTTCAAAACCTCCACGCTCTCAGCCAGGACTTCTATCTCTCCTGTCGGCATGCTCTGCTCATATCAAACCAGAGCAAACTTGATTCATACAGCCGTTTCATACACAAAGGGCACTCCAAGTACTTCACAAAGCAAGCACATAGACCATTTACAGTAGATGGGAACTTGAAACTAAAGGATCCTGCAGCTATTCAGCGATGACATGCTTGCTATGGTTTACGCTGACTTTGCGATGCACTCATGTTCCAGACGTGTGGGAACAATACTTTGCCCTCCCGGGTTTTACTACATGATCGTATTGAATGTCCAGCTACTTGAGAACGGCCTCCTACTGATAGTTCAGTAGTTGGAATGGTGGCTGACCACTGCAGGCATGTCTTTATGAATCATCTGTCTAAAGCAGGGTCATGTTTTGTCGCAGCTTTTGAGGCACATTTAAAATGATATACTTTAAATGTGCTAATAAAGACACATTTAAATAAAAACTCTTAAAGGGAGGTGTGCAAGTTGTATGGGCACGTAGGCTCGGCTGGATGATAAGAGGAAGATGTGCGATGATGAATATAACAATCCTATTCAAGTGTACTCCGTTCTGCCACTCTGCTAAACTACAGCCAGCTGCTTGTTGAATACTAAAATGTAAGTTTGTAAGTTATTTCCAACATTCTTCAATGTTTGTATTGAACTGAAGGGAGAAGGCACCAATAAAGAGAAAGATAGTTACATCTTACCATTCCACATTGTCTTTGCTGCTCTCTGCTGGATTCATTCTTATTTAAAAAAGAAATCTAAATATTTGTTATTTAACATATTTTCCCCATGTTATTTGATTTTATGAAGGCGTTTTAAACCTCCCTTTCCATTGTAAGCATTGACGTATTATTGGTTTGGATGCATTGTATAAAGTATGACATCATATTATATCAAATGTAAATTACAGTCTGTGGTATATTCATATTTATTGTCGATAGTGTCTGTATTATGTCTATTTTCATACCTGCTCTATAGTGTATTCAATTTCTTTACTGCTTTTAATAACGTTTATACCTCATTATACTGTAGTGTAAATAAATCAGTTTGTATATATATGTATATGATAGCATTAATAACTCTTCTGCTTGTTGTGCACGTCTGGTGAGATGCTAACTGCATGTCGTCGTCTTAGTATTTGTATTCTGTTCAATGAAGTGGAATCTAATCTAAACCACTGAGGATAATGTGTGAATGACAAAGGAACCAGTATCATGTGATTCGAGCCAGCAGTGAACCTACAGCTCTTTGAAGTGAACCCAGGAGGGTCTGCTCCACTCCAGCATCCCCCCCTGACCCATTCAATATCTCATGCAGAGAAGCTTTCATGCCACTCACTAACCGTGTTCTCCTGCCCCGCTGGGCGCCGTCTGACTGTTCCTGTAACCTTGACGACAGACTCCGTTGTGAGATCACACAGCCCCACTCTCAAATGACTCGCTGACTTAAAATACAAAATAAAATAAAAAAGAAGTTCAATCTAAAAATATAGAGAACTGGAGCAGTAAATGGAATTATTGTTAGTATTATTATAATAGTGTTATTTTCTGTAATAGCATTTACAGACACTGTATTGTGGTATTTGTTTCCATCCTTACTTCCTCCTGAGGAATGAGGACTTGTGCCAGGCCGCTGAAGTCTCGCAGGATGACAAACAGGTCCTGCCTGTCGGAGGCAGAAACTGTTTTTAAATATTTCTTAGAGAAAAAGGTCTGGATAGTGCTGGGAACTTTGCTCCCCAAACACAACTGTCAGGTTGTGATATAAATGTATCTCCACAGGTTATAGTTGTGCAGCTCGACAGGAAAGGTAAAGCCAGTAACATGTATTACTGACACACAGCACCTGTCCTGAAGACCAACATGTGGCTGAAAGATGTGCAGAGTACTGTCATCACAGGCTTTTGGAGCAAGATACGACAGAAACTCCTAGTCAGGCCTGGGAGTAAAGGATTCAATGAAACATGATTACGTTTCTTCTTTCCTAAGGTCACATTGTTCTGTTGTCTTACAGAATACACTTAGTAAAACACATCTTATTATATTTACTTTCTCTTTTATATATTTGCATTGTATTTGAGCTAATCCGAGAGTAATGGAAAGTAATCAGGTTACATTACTTTTATATGTTGATACTCTGAATAGGTTACTGATTACATGTTTGTTTACAGGTAACTATAGTAATGGATTACATGTTAAAGTAACCCTCCCAACCCTGCTCATGGTCCTAGAGCCTGACCCCTCCTGACTGAGATCAGGTCTCATGTCTCCGTCAGTCTGACGTAACGTCCCCCGTTTTCAGTAGGCTTCTTCTTTTGGATTTACTGTCAGATGGTACATTTAAATCCTTTCTCAATTTGGGATGAATAAAGTGTCTATCTATCTGCAGAGTCTCACCTGAGGTACTGGACCCAGCCACACAGCGTGACGCTCCCCCCCACATGATGTGCCCTGAGCTCTCCACAGGCGTGGCTCCTGAGTGACAGACTGCTGGCCCCTTGCACAGAAACTGATGTGGATCATGGCGGGACAGTAAATGTTGATATGATCACATTATGTTATCTTTAACACATTATCATTGTTCAAATGAATGATTCCAAGCACGCTGTAATACTGGTAAGTTACAAAACTAAACCGTTATTAATTCATCATTAAGACTAATTATTTATATAATTTAGCATTAGGGCTGCATGACATTAGTGATTAATGCCATTGTGAAATGATGTGATAAATAGATATTAATAATGCAGATGGACCCTATGCCATAAGACTACCATATTTCATATGGTTTGTTTTTAACTGATAATCTTAATTGTTGCTTAAAAAATGTAGGCTGAACTGATTCCAATATGATTTAGTGCCATCTTAAGAATTGTACCCACATTTAATGATTATCAAGATAATGTCGTGAATTTAAATTATTTTGCTAGTTTAATCGTATAATAAAATGTCTTATTTATCGTCCCATGCCTAACCTTATATTCAATCAATCAATTAATGTTTATTTATATAGCCCAATATCACAAATGTTACATTTGTCTCAGTGGACTTCACAGTTTGTACAGAATATCAGTATGACAATACAACACCCTCTGTCCTTAGACCCTCTGTCCTTAGACCCTCTGTCTTTAGACCCTCACATCGTACAAGGAAAAGCTTCCAGAGAAAACCCACAGTCTAAAGGGAACATGGGAGAAACCTCAGGGAGAGCAACAGAGGAGGGATCCCTCTCCCAGGACGGACAGACGTGCAATAGATGCCGAAGATAATACATTTACAACATAACATTTTGTAGTCATGTGTTCATCCTGGACCCTGAATGACGTCACTGTCTAATGGCAGTCAGGTGCAGTGGATCTGTTCCCTCTAACCTTCAGTGAGTCATTACAGTCACATGTTGCACCGATCACTTTTAGAGTACCTGTGTGAGCAGCAGCAGCCCTGCAGGGTGTGTGTGTGCAGCTCAGGGGTCTGAGCTGAGGGGCCCCCAGCAGCAGGGGTCCTTTCCTAGAGGTCGAGGGTGAGCTCTGGTACCAAACAGCGCGAGCCCTGAGAGCAGTGCACGCTCTCAGCAGCGCGTGCCTGCTCCTCACTAACATGGTGCTCCACAGCCGAGAAGCTGCAGGCTGCGATAACCTCCGTCAGTTCCACAGCGGGCTGTCGCTGTGTCTGAATGGAGCACACTTATGCTATAAAGAGTTCCTTGGTGTACTAATGACACCATAATAACACTCGCTGGAACTCCACTGACCGGGCAGGCTGTCACTGTGTCCGCTCCTACTTCCGTATGTTCCACTGCTCTCTGCTAATGTGGATGGGCTTTTCTGCAGCATTTCACATTAGCTCCATGCTAATCCATATGTGTAGGTAGGAAGGAAGCGTAAACGGAAGTGACGCCACGAAGACCAAAGCAGTCGATCGGCAACATTTCCTTTTTTTAAACGCACGTAATATTGTCTTTTTACATAATATTTTACAACACAGATCCAATTTAGACTTAAATGTATTCTCATTTTGTAACGCAGCTATTGAAACACTAGAACATATTTTATTTTTGCTGCACTTACCAGTATTGGTTTACTTACAATTGAGCAAAACTTGAATGACTTTGTATTGTAATTTTACTCCAGGTGTAACTAAGGTTAAGTGTTGATTATATTTCACATCATTCATCCACATCTGTAAAGTAACTAAAGGTATTAATTAAATAAATAAATATAGTGGAGTAAAAGTACAATATTTACCTCTGAATTGCAGTGGGGTAAGTAGCAACACATTAAAATACTTAAATCTCAAAATTGTACTTAGTAAATCTACTTATTTTCTTTACATCACTGATTACTGATTCACCAAATAGTTTTTTCTGGAACACTTTAGAGCGGTGTTAAGTAGTGCCCTTCGTTGCAGCAGGTGGCGCTGCTGCGTTTCTAACCGCTGTGTAATCCTCAGAAGAGAACCCTTTCTAAACAAGTAGAAACGGGGTTGCAGCAAGCAGCAAACTGTGGGGTAGAGCCGTAAAGCCAATACGGAAGTGCCACACACTGCAGTTCATATATTGGCCAATAGGCGATGGCTGCAGAAAGGAGCAATTTCCATAGACCCCCATGTTAAAATGGCCAACTTTACTTTACTTTTCTACCCCTGGCTCCATACATTTTTATTATCGATATAGTTAGATTCCACCTTCATGATTATGGATCTGTGAGTGAATTGTTTTCTAACGCGACCCTTTTATTTATATTAGGTCTTAAAGTTTGTGCACACATTAGGGCGTGGTCACGTTGATTGACAGATACGTGCCTCACTGTCAGCTAACAGCAACTTGTCCACTCTGCTAGGCTACAACCATAGAGGCTACAACGTTAGTTAGTTGTAGTTACTGTACTTGACCCTTTAGCTGTGTTCGTGGTGATCGTGCCTGTTAGGGAATATTGTTACAAATACCAGATAATTAAAATGTCGTGCTGTGCGCTTGAATGTACTAACAGAACTTCCAAGAAGTCTACTTTCAGCTTTTTTCGGTGAGTAAAATGATAATATTATACATGTTAACCCCGTTAGCAGGTGTTTGTGTGCTTGTTATGTAGCTTATTAGTCAGCTAAGGACGTAACCCTTTATACATATATACAGTTTAGTTTATGATTCAGCCTTGGGTAAGACTTTTATACTATATGGCTATGACGCCCATAATGCTAAACGGGAGCAAATGTGAAAAGGGGACCCAATTATCCCAGTGGGGCCGCCGGAGTCCACGCCGCCGAAGCTAACGGGGCTGCAGGGGGCTAGCTCGCTTGCGCGTCCCGGCCATAGGTCCCGGCGGCCGTAGCTAGCCCCCTGGGGCTCTGTTAGCTTCGGCCAGCGGCGGAGTCCGGCGTTATAACTGGAGATCAAGGAATGCATCGAAACGCGGACTTGGTTCGCCTGTAGCCCGCTGTATGATTAGCTAAATAAATGATGTTGAGCAAGGTTTATTAAGCTGAACACCGCCACAATTATTCTGCTATGTATCGGTACTTATTTTATTTTATTAACGTGTGAATGACAAGCATTAAGAATAATACCAAATAGCTAATTATCTTGCAGATTGTCTCGTTTGATTATGAATGTGTGGTGACCACCTTTTAATACACTGGGACATAATTCACACACGGAACTTTGGGGTAGGGGTATTGTTTCCGCACGGACATGTATGTGTGTTTACTTTATATGTTGTGTGCCCTCCTGTCTCTTTCTCTTGTTGTCCCGGGCTGCGACCCGACAACACCTCCTCATTAAAGTACCCTTTTGCACCTTCGATGCACCGCCTCCGACTCCCATATCTCCTGGCACTATATTGGTGACTCTGACACGTCTGGGGAAGTTTCCGAGACGAAGCCGAACACGGCAAAAGGAACTCAGGTTCCTTTCTCGAAATGCCGGGGATTTTTTGGAGACGTCCGTGGCTGCCACCGGCACGCGGACTGAGGCTCTGTGCGTGCTCCGCAGAAGGCTGGAGACGTTGCTCGCCGTTCCCGCATCGGGGGGACGATGCACGACCTGCTGGGTCGACCAGCAACCCCATGGCTACCTCATGGGGCTGTTTCTTCGGGGCGTGCGGCTGCACGTCCCAGCGGCGCTAGCTAACCACGACTAGCAGCTATCCACGTGGGGCTAACGACGGCTAGCAGCTACCAATGGCTGCCAGCTAACGGCCTCAGCTAACGGCTAGCTGCTAACGGCTAGCTGCTAACGGCTAGCTGCTAACGGCTATCGACCTTTCGAGCTTTTCCTGGTGCCTGAGAGGAGGTTTGACCATGTCTGGTTGGCCTCGTGTGAATCCTCTCGCTATTTCGCCCACCTGTTTTTGACCGTGGACAGTACGGCCCTTTTTGAGCTTTTTCTGGTGCCTGAGAGGAGGTTCGACCATGTCTGATCGACCTCGTGTGGACACTCTCACCTGTTTCACCACCTCGACGGCGGTTTCGGACGTCCCCATGCCTTCATCGGCCCGTGGGTGGCGCGCTCCGGGACCCTGCCTGGCCTCTTCCCTCGCCTCGACGGTTTCGGACGTCGCCCATGCGGCCATCGGCCCGTGGGTGGCGCGCTCCGGAGCCTGTCTGGCCTCTTTCTTCGCCTCGGCGGTTTCGGACGTCCCCATGTCTTCATCGGCCCGTGGGTGGCGCGCTCCGGGACCCTGCCTGGCCTCTCCTCTTACCGCGGCTCACGGTTCATTTCGACGGCGCCCCGTCTGGCCTCTCCCCTGTCCACGGCTCCTTCCTCCCGGGGATGCTGCTCCTGCCCCCCGGGGACCCGGCTCTTTCCCCCCGAGGACTTGGTGCCCGCTGCCGTTGTGCCCTCGCCTGCGGCCGGGCAGCGCTCCTCCCTGCTGGGGACCACCGGGATGTTCGCGCCGTCCCCGCGTCGCAGCGCTGCGGCCCCCTTACGACGGCCCGTTCCATGGCCCGGCCCTCACCTGCAACCTCATCCTCCTCAGACCCTGTGGTGCTTCCTCCCGGACGCGAGGATTTTTTTGCCCTGTTTGAATTCTCGGGGGGCTTGTGTGGTGACCACCTTTTAATACACTGGGACATAATTCACACACGGAACTTTGGGGTAGGGGTATTGTTTCCGCACGGACATGTATGTGTGTTTACTTTATATGTTGTGTGCCCTCCTGTCTCTTTCTCTTGTTGTCCCGGGCTGCGACCCGACAACACCTCCTCATTAAAGTACCCTTTTGCACCTTCGATGCACCGCCTCCGACTCCCATATCTCCTGGCACTATAAATGTAACGTTTATATAGTGGAACTACACTGTTTTATCAAAAACCACAGTGCCACGCAGTGACTTGGTATGCATGTATTTCAGCAGGAAATGTGCAACCTAGATGACATTTACCAACACAGACTATATAGAAATATTTGTAAAAGTTGTTCGTTACTAAGTGAATATGGCATTAACCCTCCTGTTGTCTTTGGGTCAAATCTGACCGATTTACTACTTTCATCAATCATGTTTTACATTCGATTGCATTAAGGCTTTATGATATCCTTCACAGTACACATTTGAACAATCCAATTATGGATTTAGTCAACGTTGTAACACCCACGGTGTTCCCGGTCACCGCCATAAAGAAAAGGAATTACTAACCATCCAGATCAGATAAAACACACACACAAAAACCCACACACACACTAGATGTGTTTCCCCCATAGACTGTATATAAAGCATATAAAGGTTCCCCCCCCCCCCCATTATGTGCCCATCCCCCCATGTGAATCACACCTGCCACACACAAACACACACACAGAACAATTTGATATATTTCCCGCTCTTATGTGCCCATCCCCCCACAGTTAGAAAGAGTGTTAAATGAAATGTGGTGATGGTTTTTGTGTTAATGTAATCGCAGTTAAAACAGGACCGGTCAAATTTGACCTTGAACACCAAACTTTTGCTTGGTAAGCAGTCTGTAACCCTACACACCTAACATATAACTTCTCATGTATTTTTGTATAAAGGTTTCCTTTAGAGGATCCAGACAGGGTGGACCAGTGGGTGCTGAACATCCGGAGAAATAAATGGACCCCCAGAGTTTGTTCTCGCCTGTGCAGTGAACACTTTGAGAGTCATCACTTCAGCACGGACTCATGGGTACAGATCCTTTTTTTTTATTAAATAACTTTTATGGTTCAATTTGTAGGTGTCAATTGTTGTTGACTCTCTATTGTCTTTTATAATGCACTCTTAAATTTAAAACAATATTATTCAAAAGAAAGTTGAATATCTACAGACCTCAAACAGTTATTTTATGTGTTTTTGTTTATTATTTTTATTAGGGAAGGAGATGCTTGAAAAACACTGCAGGGCCAGAGGTGGCTGGCTTCCCTTGCCTCACAATCCAATCAAATCGCATCAACTTGATGGTACGGTGACGCGTCCTAAAACCCGGAAGTAAGCTGCGCATGGCTTCCCTCGACAAAAAAAGCAATGAGATTTCTCCATAGGATTTTAGAAAATAGCTCCAAATAAGGTCTGTGGGAAACGTACCTGTTAGATAAATGCACGTTTTGTTCAGCCGGATAATATCCACATGTCTACCCTACTTTTATAATTTTCGAATCATAAATCTATTGATTAGATTAGATTTATGATAGACTTTTGAAACTACAAGAACATAAGGAGGACTTTTACAAAAAAGTAATAGAGATTTTTGTCCAGAGGGATAGCATGGACTTCATCTTCAAGTCAAGGTAAGACCGCAATTGTATTGAAAATGGGATCTTACTAAGAGAGAACAATTCAATATTTAAATGATAAAATTACATTTTTTGGGTATCCTTTTGTTGAACTGTCTGTTTAAAATGAATTGAAGCATCAGACAAAAAAAGCCTTTGAAAATAATATTATATTTTGATTTAGGTCAAAATATAATATTTGTAAACCTGAAGAGTCAGAGCCAGTGCCTCACCAGCCATGAACCTCCCTGCAGAAGCTTATAGACATTTACGTTTTTTGTGCCCCACCACTTTTGTACATATAAAAACGCCACTGGCCCTACCATATGTGTTCGTGGTCCGTCGCTTACCAATGACGTCACGCATTGTGATTGGCTGTACAGTAATCACTCGCTGATTGGTGTAAATAGGGGCGCTGACTAGGGTATACCGGTATACCGGGGATAACGGTCACAACCGTAAGCGACCTATTATCATTCAGGAAACGACAGCGAAGCATCTGGGGTGTTTTCTCCACATAACTGCTCACGTCACTGTCACTAGTAGTTATTTATACATACTAGGGCTGTACCCAAATATCCGAATATTCGTTCGTTAGAGTACTATTCGGATATTCGTTTTGTTTGTTTTTTCTCCGTTTTTTTTCATATTGAATTTATTGAAATCTCCAATATCAACGTAAGAGCTTGTGCCTCTTCGTGGGGTGCTAACACTTAACCATAAACGTTATTGTTTACTTTCTCCGTCTTTATATGTAGATATTACTTTTCTCCGTTAATCTCCGTCACGTTGTTTCCATAGCAACAACAACTTCCTGTCAACAGTGCTAACTCTCCTTCAAAATAAAAGCATGTCCATAAATAGGAAGCCAAGCCAAATTACACTTAAGACATATACAACTGCAACGAAAGTAACAAACAAAATGCGATATCCTTTTCAATTTCAAAGAACACAAATTGGGTTACATTAACAAATAACTATAAAAATACAATACTGTAGAATAACAAAATGAATGCCGTGAATACACCGAAACACACGTGTTGAATTGGTATTTCGGTGTGATAACCCCCCAGTGTGCGGCGCTGCTGTCAGCGGTGGGGGGAGGCCGGCTGGCTGCGGCCCGTTGTCGGCTCTCAGATCCCGCTGGACCAGGCCCACCATGACATCATCCAGTGTCCCGGGGCTGCTGGGAAGATCGTCCTGACCATGTGAGATCACCTTTTGAAATGAGAGCTAATGTCCTCATTTATCATTACTGCCTCTTTGTAAATCATGAGCACTAGAATATGTGGAGGGTCGCTGTTGAACTTTTTAAAACATCAGTTAATCATTAATGATGATAACATGACCTAAGAATCAACATTTCATCAGAAATGTGACTATATAATACAACAATGAAGTTTGAAAGACTCTTGAGAAGATGGACACTATAAATATGTATTTTCATGAATAATTTGACAAATGAAGTGATGAATGTGACGACCCCAGAGCCTGGGGCCTGTGAGTGTGTTGCAGGTCCTGCGATGGGGTGGAGCTGAAGAGGCCAATCAGCGGGATCAGGGACACCTGGCCGGAGCCGAGGTACTATTTAAGCCCAGCTGCCCGGAGTCACATGGCCATCAATACTCTCTCCTAGGCGGCTGCAGAAGGACTCCCTCCGTGATCCTTTCCCATCGTCCATCGTCTCCTGTTTTTGGTGTTGCAAATAAAGTGCCGTGATTTTTGGAAACTTTGAGCGTCACTTTTTGAACTTTCCTGTTGCGGCCAACGGGCCGGTCGTAACAATGAATAAAACACATTTCTTTTATTTGCTGATGTGAAATAACAATATTGACATTTACCAGTGGTGAAATGTAAAGTAAAGCAAAATAAAGTATGTTTACACGGTAGTATTTTCTACTTTTACTACCACCATTGAAATCTAGGAAGGAGCAAAGTGAACGGCTCATTTCAAAACAGCACCTGTGCATCTCAGGTGTCAGCCGGCTCTACTGAGCATGCTCAGAGACACACAGGTAACCTAAGCCACACACACAGTATCTGCTCTGCACTGCAGCAACATGACGGAGCTCCCTGTGGAAGCAGAGGGATAGCTACACACCAGGGCTGTGTAGTAATATGTCAGTGGAGCGTACCATGTCATCAGCAGGGGTGGACCTTCTGATCAACAGGTGAGCAGCTTGTTTCAATGATCTGAAACGAATCACTGTTTGTTTAGTTGAAGTGTGTGTTCAGAAAGAGGATCATGGCATGAGAACAGCTCCACACAACAGCTCTCAGCTGTGTGTTTGTCAATCAGCTGTGAGTATACATAACATATACAGTATATATATGTATGTTTGCTCTTCTATTGAAGTATTTGAACCGTCTCATGGAAATATTTAGTCAACGCTGGGAACCACTGAACAGGAAGGTTCAAGGAATTTGATTGAATTGAGGTTAAAGTTCCTAATAGGTTCATGACTTGATTTGATATGTATATCTAATACCAAAAGAGAAATGTAATGTGTAAACAGTCTTGTGAAGGGCACTGGTAAGGGCCTCTAACGTGCTTCAGTGAAAGACAGGCTGATGAAATGGTGTTGGGTAATCAGTAGTTTATTACCTGACACAAGACATCATGTAAACCTGGGCAACAGCGTTCATCTGTCCACCACACGTACTCCCTGATCTCGTCCTCACCCCTGCCCTGTTATTTTGTGTCCTGAACCTAAATTAAGTTGTTGTGTCACAGCATTCAGCATGTGTTACAATATACCGCCGTGAAGTGTCACAGGTAGGTGGGTCCATTTCCCCCCGTTAGAACCATTTAATTGGTAACAGACATTCAATGGACTGATTATAATCAAAACGTGTGAAAATGTCTAAAAGAACCACACAATGATGACAAAGAGGCTAACAAAAAACAGCTCACTGTCCGTTAGCAGAAGAGCTTCAGAAACATGAGAGGCCTCACTCTGCTGCAGTGTCTGTCTGTGACCACCAGCCATCATCTCTGGGGACAACACACACACACCACCGGTTCGTTGCCGACATATGTATCACTGTTTGCCTAGCAACTATGAGCAGACAGTGGACCAAAACAGCGACGGTCTCAGAGACGCTGCATCAGAGGGTTTAAAAAGGGTTGGTCCCAGGGCTCGAGCTTAAGGACGTCCCGTCGTCCTGGGGCCAAAAAAATAGTGTCGGGGAGGATAACAAATTATTTTGGGACGAATTTGGGACGAGAGTTAAAATAAAAATACCCTGCTAACTCTACTACAAACGGCGATTAAAATGAAACCCACTGCACGTTTTGTGTAGCACACAGTTATTAAACCTCCTTGTCAACATAAACACACACGCACAAAATATTTAGCAACCCACGAAATACACAAGTAGCTACAGCTGGCTGTGCCCGCGAATTCCTGCCCCGCAAGGTCTAGCTCATAGACTGTATATATAAATGGACGTAGTGTCCGTGACGTCACCCATAGGATTCTGCAGTGTTGCCGTGAAGCCCTTAGTAGGCGGAGTCGGCCACTAACGGCTCGACTGTGACGTCAGAGTCTAATCCCGCCTGCTCCAAATAAGGGAGGCGGAGCCGAGGCGGGACCTGCTGCCTCCGAACTGGAAGTAAACAGAGCTAGCTCAGGCTAAGAAGCTAAGCTAACATGAAATACATGCATACCAAGTTACTGCTAACAGTGTAGTTCCCCTATATAAACGTTACATTCATAATCAAATGAGACAATCTGCAAGAGAATTAGCCATATGTTGTTATTCTTAATGCTTGTCATTCACACGTTGAGAAAAGACGGACTCCACCGCCCGGACCTAACGGAGCCGCAGTGGGCTAGCTCCGGAACGCCGGCTGGAGCTAGCCCCCTGCGGCTCCGTTAGCTCCGGCGGCCACCACTGGGATAATTGGGTCCCCTATTAACATTTGCTCCCGTTTAGCATTATGGGCGTCATAGACTATAAAAGTCTTACCCAAGGCTGAATCATAAACTAAAATGTATATGTATGTATAAAGGGTTACGTCCTTAGCTGGCTAATAAGTAACAAGCTAAGCTACCAAGCACACAAACAGCTGCGAACGGGGTTAACATGTATAATATTATCATTTTAGACTTCTTGGAAGTTTTGTTAGTACATTCAAGCGCACAGCACGACATTTTAATTGTCTGGTATTTGTAACAATATTCCCTAAAAGGCACAATCACCACGAACACGGCTAAAGCTAAAGGGTCAAGTACAGTACTATGACTAACTAACGTTGTAGCCATAGACTGTATATATAAATGGACGTAGGGTCCGTGACGTCACCCATAGGATTCTGCAGAGTTGCCGTGAAGCCCTAAGTAGGCGGAGTCGGCTACTAACGACTCGACAGTGACGTCAGAGTCTAACTCCCGCCTTCTCCAGCCTGCTCCAAATAAGGGCAAAGAGGCGGAGCGGAAGCGGAGCGGAGGCGGGACAGAGCGGGACCTGCTGCCAACGAGCGTGACGTTCCAGACCTAGCTCAGGCTAAGAAGCTAAGCTAACATGCTCTCAGTATTAAGCTAACAACCTATGCTAACAACACAGGCTATGCTAACAACCCAGCTTGCAGTCACCGCTCCTCGTTCCCGGCATATGGTGTTCAGCTTAATAAACCTTGCTCAACATCATTTATTTAGCTAATCATACAGCGGGCTACAGGCGAACCAAGTCCGCGTTTCGATGCATACCTTGATCTCCAGTTATAACGCCGGACTCCGCCGCTGGCCAAAGCTAACGGAGCCCCAGGGGGCTAGCTACGGCCGCCGGGACCTATGGCCGGGACGCGCTAGCGAGCTAGCCCCCTGCAGCCCTGTTAGCTTCGGCAGCGTGGACTCCGGCGGCCCCACTGGGATAATTGGGTCCCCTTTTCACATTTGCTCCCGTTTAGCATTATGGGCGTCATAGCCATATAGTATAAAAGTCTTACCCAAGGCTGAATCATAAACTAAACTGTATATATGTATAAAGGGTTACATCCTTAGCTGACTAATAAGCTACATAACAAGCTAAGCTAACAAGCACACAAACACCTGCTAACGGGGTTAACATGTATAATATTATCATTTTACTCACCGAAAAAAGCTGAAAGTAGACTTCTTGGAAGTTCTGTTAGTACATTCAAGCGCATAGCACAACATTTTAATTATCTGGTATTTGTAACAATATTCCCTAACAGGCACGATCACCACGAACACAGCTAAAGGGTCAAGTACAGTAACTACAACTAACTAACGTTGTAGCCTCTATGGTTGTAGCCTAGCAGAGTGGACAAGTTGCTGTTAGCTGACAGTGAGGCACGTATCTGTCAATCAACGTGACCACGCACTAATGTGTGCACAAACTTTAAGACCTAATATAAATAAAAGGGTCGCGTTAGAAAACAATTCACTCACAGATCCATAATCATGAAGGTGGAATCTAACTATATCGATAATAAAAATGTATGGAGCCAGGGGTAGAAACATGTTTTTTTCTGCTGTAAAGTTGGGCATTTTAACATGGGGGTCTATGGAAATTGCTCCTTTCTGCAGCCATCGCCTATCGGCCAATATATGAACTACAGTGTGTGGCACTTCCGTATTGGCTTCACGGCTCTACCCCACAGTTTGCCGCTTGGTTGTAGCCTCTATGGTTGTAGCCTAGCAGAGTGGACAAGTTGTTGTTAGCTGACAGTAAGGCATGTACGTGTCCATCAAAGTGACCACGCCATAATTTATGCAAAAACTTAATATAAATAAAAGAGTCGTGTTGGAAAACAATTCACTCACAGATTCATAATCATGAAGGTGGAATCTAACTATATCGATAATAATATGTATTGCATCCATGGGTAGAAACATGTTTTTTTCTGCTGTAAAGTTGGGCATTTTAACATGGGGGTCTATGGAAATTGCTCCTTTCTGCAGCCAGTCCCTAGCGGCCCATGTATGAACTGCAGTGTGTGGCACTTCCGTATTGGCTTCCCAGCTGTTCCCCAGAGTTTGCCGCTTGGTCTAGCTATGTACTACTGAGTGTGTGTATTTCGCGGGTTGAGTGATGTACAATGGCATCCCGTGGAGGAATTCTGAAATGTTTTACCGTTACATCACAAAAACGCACAGCAGAACCAGACCCTGGAGCGCCGGCCTCTTTATTTACTTACTCCTCTTCATCCCCTATGGTATAAGGCTGAGAAGAGAACCCTCCATCGTATTTAGTCCTTAGCAATATGCTGCGCCTCTCCCCATGTAGGGATGGGTACCGAGCCCCGGTATTAAACGGGCCCCGGGCCGGAATTATTAAAGACAGTAGGCTTGTTTGAGACAAGCGAGACCTGCGCAGACCTGCGCAATTGCGATCAACGTCTTGCTAGTGAAATCTCGCGGGACAAAGACGCCTGCAGCCTTGAGAGCGAGGCGCGGCGAGGCGGCGCAGTTCCTCTCCACGGGCTGCGGAAGCGAAATGCTTGATAGGAAACGACTCGCTGGTATCTCGAGCTGAGTGCTCATTGGTGGTTTTTACCCCGTGCTGCTGATAAAACTCTCCAATTGGCTCGGCAACAGTTTGTTGTTGTTTTGTGTCAGTTTTACGTCGCCCCTTCCGTTCACATTTTTCATCATTGTTCCACAATGTTTATCATCATGAAATTAATATCTATATATTTTATACTATACTTGCACTGCTTACCGTTTTCATACTTTATATATCTTATCATATTCATACACGATGTTCATACTCACAGGCTGCTGTGTATATCTAGTGTATTCATACCCTGTTTATTCATCATTCAATTCATTCTATATTTTATTCTGTAGATTGTGTAGGCCTACATGACTTTTCACTTCACTGCTTGTTGCACCTGGTTAGAAGCTAAACTGCATTTCGTTGTCTCAGTACCTGTAATATGTGCAATAACAATAAAGTTGAATCTAATCTTGAGCAGGAACAAATGTATTTACTTAGTACATATCTGACATTAACGATTAAACACATGTGTGCATTCTTTATAAATGCAAACCGAGTCAAGCCGACTCCGGAAGTGGCGGTATGCACCTTCAAGTCTGTGTGCGAGGTGGCAGAGCCGTTTGTAAAGGTCTCCTGACTGTGTTACAGACTGTCATCCTGGTTAGCGGTTACTCTGGGTTCTGTCTTCAGGACACAGTGTTGGATTTTTTTTGTTAATTGGATGGGACTTGATTGGATTCAATATTAGAGTAATTTTCTCGTTTGTGTGTTTGTTTAAATATATTTGGCCTTTGTTTATGTGATTACTGATTTACTCAAATAAAAAGGTTGATGAATCATCATCTAATGATTTGTATGATGTTTTATTTATGTTAAAGGTCACTTTGAATGATTTTAACTAATGAATGTAGAAAAACTAACATTTTAAATTCGGGACGGTCCACATTAATTTCGGGACGGCTTAGATTGTATTTCGGGACGGTTCCGGGAGGATGGTGAAAAAAGTTAGTCGAGAGCCCTGGTTGGTCCGGGGACACATAGAGGTCTCTGTTGGAGCTCCAGAGGACCAGAGCTAGAAGAGTAAATCAATGTTCTTTTTCTCCAATATTTAAAAATAAAATTAACATCCATATGACATCCATATTGGGAAGAATCATTCTTTTAAACATAACACCTTTTTGCATGGGTATGTCACTTTTGAATAAAAACAACCAAATGGTCGGACACAAAAGCCCTTTAACGACAGACATCATAATGTTTTCATCGCTGTTACTGTTTCCAAAGATCTGATGAGGTGTGTGTTGGTCACACAGATGCTGACAGTGTACAGGTTACAGGTGTATGGAAGAGATGACCCGTCATGTGACCTCTGCTGTAACACAACATGACCAGTGAGTACACTCAATGATCGATACATGAGCCAATCACAGGTTCTTTCCCATCCAACGGTATCCTGAACAGCCAACAACAGAGTCAACCTGTTAAAGTTAGTTTAGTGTTACAAGTATATAATAGAAGTGAATTGCAGACTGTTTACATAATTTCGGGTTATTGCAGGATCCTGTCATTAATAGCACGATACCACATTATTCCATCAAAATACAATACACACCAGTTGTATTATGTTATTTTTATTGTCATATATTTGTGGAGAAATGTAAATGTGTCTGCAGGGATTTTGCTGATGTTGCTGCTGTCAGGCATCAGAGCCAGGCGTGTCTCGCCTCTCCCATCATGCCCTGCTTCCTGTGTGGTTTGTTCTGAAGATGCACTCATCTGCCACAGACTGGCTCACATTATTGGTAAAACAAACACACACACACACGCACACACATTTTCACCAGGTAAAACAAGTTTGGCAAGTGATTTATTTTGTTGATTAGACATCTTAGACATGATAATAATGTTACTTAACCTTTCTAACACACAATAAATGTACCTTGTGTTTACAGTGCCTGAGGAAATTAAAACTCAGCTGAGAGTAAACAATAATGCTTTTAGTCGTATATGTATAGAACCTCGGGTATTGTCTCTGCTGGTGTGACAACAACAGACACTTCCTGACAATCCTGCCACAAGCTTTTTTCTCTACCTGTTTTCAACAAAAAATCAAATAAGACAAATGTACCTGGCTAGATCCCCCTCTCCTTCTTTCTCACAGAACAAGGGAACTTAAAAATCATGCTGGCAAAATCAACTCTTGCCTCAGAGCTTCGGTATGAATGACAGTCAGTGGATTGTATTTATGTGGCAGTATATTACCAAAGAGCCCTCATCTCCTACAGACTGTAATGTGTGTGTTCACTGTGTGTGTTCACTGTGTGTGTTCAGTGTGTGTGTTCACTGTGTGTGTTCACTGTGTGTGTTCACTGTGTGTGTTCAGGCGCTGCCGACACAACCAAGGCTCTGCTGCTGATGGAAGGCTCTATCTCCTCGGTACAGCCTGCCTCTCTGTCTGACCTCAGCAACGTCTCAGTCATAGGTCTGTACTGTACGTGTGTCTGTGAGTGTGTACATGTTGTTGTGGCAGATATCTCTGCTCCGCGCCGATCCTATATGAGTGTGCTTTAAAAGAAGGAAAACTCAAAACAACCAGGATGAGGGTTAAACAATAATCTGTTTTAATGATAAACGGTAAGAATACATTACACTTTCAAAGGAGTGGACCCCACCCCCTGCTCTGGTCCAAATGCCGGGAGAACCTTTCATCTTGACGGCAGGAGCAAAAGAGAAAGAACTAAAAGATAGAATAGGCTTACATGCAGAAAATAAACCAGGAGGAGCTGTGGTCATAGCAAATCAGCGCGAGCCAGCAGAGGACATGGAAACAAGAGACTCTAGCTGTCTCATATTACTGCAGCTTTCATCCACACACCCCCTTTCTGCACATTCCAGAGACTTGAGTTGTGTCTAAAGAATATCCCCTTGTTCACAAAGATAATACATATTAATACTCCCATATTTCCAGCTTCTGGTTACACAGACTGCTTATTATGAATACAAAGTAATTAAACACACACATATACTATTCAAGATATGTAGACTTCCCTGAAACATGACATACTGGAGATCTTAAGCAGAAGGTACTCTCATCCACCAAGCCCACTGTCCTGCCTAACTACACCTCCCCCACAGAGCAATAAAAACTGTTTACTCCAAGCACCCCAGAATGTTCATGCAATTTCAGTCCTCACATTTATGAAAGGATAAAACAGAGAAATCAATACAAAACACAAACACATGTATTGTTTGAACAGTATTCACTTAACTGCTACTATTGATAATTACCAGAGAAACTCCAGGGGCCTCTTTCAATTTCTGGAAATTGCAACAAGACTTTCTGCCATTTCAAATGTAACACACTTCCCAAATAATAATAATCTTCAATCCCCCTTTTTATCTCATTCTCAAGAGATCAACTTACACAAGGCATTTTGAAACATATCTACTATCATTCTTTTCTACTGTGTCTGTCCCCCAATATTGTATAAATCTATCAGAAACTGAGACCGAAAGTACTTGAAAGTTTTGGAACAGAACACCACCTTCCATGGCAGTGAAGGAACCATTAGAGGGCAATCTGAGTACTAGAAAGCAGTCTCCTTCTGTGGTGAATCATCAGCCCCCCCCCCCCCCCCTCAGAGGAATACGCCAACAAGGGCAGCTGATAGGGAGGGGGAGATGCGGCTTTCCCTTCACTGGTGGAACTGATCAGAGAGAAGTAGACTCCTCTGCTGCCTCGACAAGTCCCCCAGCCCGCTGACAGCTGCTTCCGAGTAGTCTGCTGTAAGGATGTCTTCAGGGTCGTTCTCGTCCAGTCCACTGATGACAGCTTCCGAGTCGTCTGCTGTAGGGATGTCCTCAGGATCCTGCTCCTCCCGTCCACTGATGACAGCCTCCGAGTCGACCTCCTCTGCGAGGGCCACGTCCGTCCTGATGTCGTCCCCGGTCCTAGCAGGTGGTTTCCCCGCCGCACACTGGCTCCCGTGGTACGAGCTGTCCCCCTTTCCTCCCACGCGGACGGCATGAGAGATCCGCTGGGTCACTCGGTCGGGGCCGGAGAGCCTGGGGTTGAGCCACTTTGTCCTGATGACCTTCAGCCAGACGAACTCCGCTGTGTCCGCCTCCTGCGTCTCGGGTCCCCCTTTTTGAGCCTGTTGGTGGGGTGTCTTAAAACAACAGACGTCTGTGAACAGGTTTTCTAAATTAGTTGTAGACCTCCTATCTGCCAGTGCAGCTTCAGAATCTTAATACTTGGCCTATGGCAACAAAACAAAACTCCAACATCTCTAGTTGAACCAAATAACATATTTCAATAGCTCTGAATTTCTGACAAGCGTCTGTGTTATTCTTAATGAAATCCCTGAGATCCCATTTAAAATCTAAATATATTATGAACTGCTAATGTTTCTGGTAAAGAAACACACTAATGTTATGGATTCAAAAACAACCAAAATCATGATACTGACAAAGTGAATGACTTCCTGGTGATACTGCTTCTACCGGTCAGTGCTTAGATATTATCAAGCTGAAAAAATGAATACAGAATTCCAACAAACTGTCATCAAATGTCTTTCTATTATGAATTTAGATGAAATGTATATCCCCATAATGACCTAAACAATAAAGTCTATGGCTTTTACTTCTTTACCAGGCTAGTTACATGATGTTGTCTAAATTAAATTCTGTCTCATTACATTACTATGTTTTAGCTTTAACTGTAATATGTTCTTTGTACATTTCAAACCTCAGTTACTTTAATACCTTTTGAAACATTACTCACCGGTCAACCTCCTCAGAATTCCATTCTGGAATTACATCTCTCACAGTAGCCCCTTGGCCACTGATTCTGCATCTGTGTTACCTGTTATAACTCAATCAATATTAGAAACATGTCAACATTCATCAAACAGTATCCCCAGATATGGAGCAGGTCAATTCTAAAACTGTCAATCAATGGTCAGATTGAACAATCGAGTTGGGGCAGCAGGTTCCCTTCAGTCCCTAAATGAAAAATGTACATTGTAAAGTTTACACTCCCCCTTTTTACACATAACTCATGTGTAACCAAAATCCTGTATGGGAAGAAAACCTTCAGGTAATAAGGGATTATAAGAAAATATCCAACATTTTTCCCAAATGTACATCCATCATTTTCCCAAATGTACATCCATAATTTCCACAGTAAACACTTCAGTGAAATGAAGTGTTTCTCTCCATCATTCAGTCCTAAAAGAAACAGAATCTTCATGTTTTAGTTTGAGTTTCACATTCTGCAAACTGCCACCTCCTGTGGGAGTGAAATATCAAGTAGATTAGAAACGGGTCACCTGTACGGTTTTCCAATTTTTGTGGAATTGTAGGAAACCTCTCGTTGCCCACGGAGCCCCAGAATAATGTGTTAGTCCAAAAGCATGCTTGATTAGTCATTGTTTTAAATCATGCAGTTGCACTGATCACATGCAGACATACATTCACACTCACACTCACAGTGTCAGGTTGTAAAGTCAAGTTTGGTCAGAGTCACGCCAGAGTCTGTCATTGACAGTGCCTTCTCAAGTTACACTCTCGGTCAGGGTCAAAGGTCAGTTGGTCTCAGTGTTTTTGGCCATGTGTCGTGCTCTGCAGAGACTTTGATATTTCAGCATAGGCCAGTATCCTTTGTCTACAAAAATCTGTCATATATGGAGCGCCATCATTAATTAATTCATGATTACAACTATAATTTTCCAGATATCTCTAACTTTTCATCGGAACAGCTGTTCCGCACATTCCCTGAAAAGTGTTAGCCAAAAAATGTCACTTCCTTATAGTACTACTACTGCAGTTTATTAACACCTAATCTATATTAAAATGTCTAATAGATCTATTTCAGAAACCTCTGTACTTAACTATTATCTTGTGTCAAAACATTACTAGGATCTGTGTAGCTCTGCATTTCATAGCTCATTATATGCATTTATCTTCAATTCTGGTCTACTTAAAAACAATGTTAAATTCTTTAGCAGTGTGTGGAACCAAGGGTGTCCGAACATGCAACAACTACTCCCTACTTTATCAAGGATCTAAAAACAGAAGTCATTTAATATTTCCATCCTAAAGCCCTCCTATGGTAATAACCATGCCACAATGGTGAAATCAATACTCTATAGATTGGAATTATATTTGGCTTGGCACTAGCTCTCCCTCTAACATTATCCATTCAAATAAAGGTTTGTCTTATAGAGCGGTTCCTAAAACTATCCCTTTAATGGTGTTCAACATTGTAACAACTAAGATCACTACTTTATTCACAAGTGAATCAAAATCTCTTGAAGAATGATTTGTTAACATGATGAAAAGATTGAAGAATATGGTTCTATTCTGTCATGTATCCCCCATATCCCTCAGTGTGTTTTAGGATGATTCTCATTTTACTTTAATAAATTCCTCTTTACTGCTATTTTTAATTTACCAATTGATTAATTCATGGTTAATACAACTTTTTACCTTCACTTATTTATCAAGTCAATTCAAGTTCTTTAAATGTGCGCTTATAATAAGTGTGTTTATGTGTACACTCACTCATTCCCGTTGATTCTCTTCTCCTCTCCTCTGGTTTATCTCAAGCCGTGACCCTGGCCTCCTCACATTCTCGACCAACTCCTCTGATTCTGACTCCTCCCCCTTTGTCCATCAGCTGTAACTCTTTGAGGCAGCCATCTGCCCAGCTACAACTGCAGCCCCCATCATGCCACTGTTGTTGCTGTCACAGACGAGCTGAGGACCAAAATGCAGAACACGGGAAACCAGAGATAGTCGGTAACCAGCTTTATTGGAGGCAATAGGCTGGTAGAAGACAACACGGCAGATAGTAGGCAAAGGGCTGGTCGGGGACAGGCGAGGGTTCCAGGAGACAGCAGGACGGGAGTCGCAGGTACAGAACGGGTCAGGGAGCAGGCGAGGCAAGCTGGTCAGGAACAGGCAGGGTCGAAACCGGGAGAGCAATCTGAAGGGTAATGCGGGAAAGACTGGCATGCTGCAAAGTACGATCTGGCACTGAGGTGAAAGTGAAGTGGGCCTAAATACTAATGGAGCTGATGGGTGTAACAGAGTGAGAGAGAGACAGGGTGTGACTACCAGGTGACTAAGGAATGTTAATGCAGAAAATAGGTGAGTGAGAAAGCAGATTGTGACAGTTGCACTGCTTTGCATTTCATCTCCTCCTTCACAGTCTCTCTGCTGCTTTATGGAGGGTGGATTCTGCTCTCATGTCCCACACTTTGCTCTTGTGCCAAATCTCGTGGCTCAGCTTGGAACTTCATGCCCTGTCTGAGGGACTGATGAGAGTAGATCTCTGTATGTCAGCATGCTGTTTGGTTCTGGATGCCACAGGTGGAGATAGTTCTGGATGCAGTTCTTATTGTTGTTGTTGGTTCAGCTTAGGTTCTCTGTCTGTTCGATGGAGGAGGAGTCTCCTGTGGTGAGGTCATTTGTCTGAAGATGGGGTCGTAGCGTTCTGACAGGCAGAGAGAGAGAGGGAGAGATCTCGGGACGCATTACCTATAGTTAATTCTAACACACTGAGGTAAAATAAATCCCATCCTTTCCACTCTATTTTCCTAATCTTACTATCTGTCTTAAATGTCATCTAAACCCAATTAATGTCAACTAATGGTTTTGCCATATCCCTAAACATTGCTTTCACCCACTGTAACATGTTTACTCCAAATAACTCTTTCAGGAAACCATTTTCTTCTATACATTTAAATACCTAGATGTTTTAAGCACCACATATTTCACACACTATGAAAGAACCCCTCCATACTTAACAATAGTAAACCTGCAGAGCACACTAATCAGATCACAGTAATGTAATTTGACCCAAGTGTAGGCCTATGTCGTTCCTAAAAATGTTAGCAAACACCAAACTCCCACTACAACATTTATAGATAAATTGATTTAGCAAAATGAACTCTTATGTAATTCAAAATGTGACAAAAGAACAATGATTTGTCTTTCACAAGATTGTGGTCTAACATAATGACTCTTGACCTCATGGGGTCAAATAAATTGGATGACTGGGGAAGGGGAGGGGAACACTCAAACATGTGCAGATAGAAACCACACTGCTTGGAGACTGAGTTCAATACAAATTAAATCATACGACTTGTAATCTGGTTTCAATAAAAAATGTAACCAGCCAACATAACACTTAGAGCTGAACTTCACTGTTGTATGATCAATACAACTCCTAAATAACATTACAATATATATTTCTTACAGTGAGTTTGTTATTTAATGTTTAACAAATTGTCCTCTTTGTATGTCTAATCTAGGTAGAATAATCCACTATTATATTTAATTTGAATGTACTTCATATACTCAGTAAACCTCTTTTTACTTTCCCTCAACGTTACTGTATGCAATTAAGTTCCTCTGAAATATAATTAAGTACAATTCTCAGTTAATGACAAATACCACGAAATTCACAATGCAATGCAATAGTAACAATCAGTTCTCAAAACTAAAACCACAATGTGACGTAACTGTATCCCTCTACTATGCTAAAAACAACAAATTATAGTTTCTTGTTTATTTCCAATGTTATTCACTCCAACTTCAGATCAGTCGTTGATCTTTCACTCCTTGCTTTAAATTCAACGCTCAGCAGCCATTTTCCAGGCATTAGAGAAAAAGAACAAGCAGTCACACTCCGGGCTGCTGCTTCAGCAATTAGAGGAAAAATGGGGAGAAAGGGGGGCTTTCTTGAAACCAGGTGCTTCCATTATGACTTCGCATTTCTTTATCTGACTAAGGCTTTCCTATGTTCAACAAAATATATATATATATGCACATAAATATATCCTCCACGCTGTCTGTTCAGCTTTTAAGATGCGATATTTCTTTCAACAGAATGGGCGTTAACCCCACAGAACAAGAGAAATCCGTTACTTTCAATGGCTTTTGAAGTTCGCGTTTCTACTCTTGGATTCTTTACATATAATACAACTGCAGGCTCATATGAGACTGGAAAGCATTATTCTGTTTTGTTCTGGATGGAGTCTTTAGAAAACCACTGAACATCCCCGATGGGTTAGCCGTCTCAATTTCTGAAAAAACCCACGGGGCCTTTCACCTTCGTCTTACACTCCTCATCGCTTCACGTGTAGCTAACGAGTTCAGCCGTATGATTCTGAAAAATCTACGGGGCCTTTCACCATACTCTTAACACCTCGTTGCTTTATTTATTTATAACTTACCTATCTATGCTAAAATATGTATTGCATTATACCGTCAATGACACCTGGAAATATCCTTGACAACTCTAACTTTTAGCTTAGCCAATTTATAGACCTTCGATAGAAACAGGTGTCCGTTTTACCTTTCAGTTTTAGGATCCTTAGTTGTCATAGATTATTCCAGGTATCTCCCTCCGTCCGCTGGTTGCTCATGTTTTCCTCTAAAAAAACCCAATCATGACGTCACCACGTCATTACGCCATCACGTCGGGGTCACCAAATTGTTGTGGCAGATATCTCTGCTCCATGCCGATCCTATATGAGTGTGCTTTAAAAGAAGGAAAACTCAAAACAACCAGGATGAGGGTTAAACAATAATCTGTTTTAATGATAAACGGTAAGAATACATTACACTTTCAAAGGAGTGGACCCCACCCCCTGCTCTGGTCCAAATGCCGGGAGAACCTTTCATCTTGACGGCAGGAGCAAAAGAGAAAGAACTAAAAGATAGAATAGGCTTACATGCAGAAAATAAACCAGGAGGAGCTGTGGTCATAGCAAATCAGCGCGAGCCAGCAGAGGACATGGAAACAAGAGACTCTAGCTGTCTCATATTACTGCAGCTTTCATCCACACACCCCCTTTCTGCACATTCCAGAGACTTGAGTTGTATCTAAAGAATATCCCCTTGTTCACAAAGATAATACATATTAATACTCCCATATTTCCAGCTTCTAGTTACACAGACTGCTTATTATGAATACAAAGTAATTAAACACACACATATACTATTCAAGATATGTAGACTTCCCTGAAACATGACATACTGGAGATCTTAAGCAGAAGGTACTCTCATCCACCAAGCCCACTGTCCTGCCTAACTACACATCCCCCACCGAGCAATAAAATCTAAGTATGAAGACTGCATATCTCTGTGTGTCCTTCAGGTCTGAGTCATAACCGTATCTCAGTTCTGGGGGAGCAGTCCTTCAGGAACCTGCCTCTGCTCCACACCTTGCTACTGGACCACAACCTGCTCACCAGCCAGGCCCTACAGGGGGGGGCTTTGACCAATCTAACCCGACTAGAGGTCCTCGCCCTGGGCCACAACCTCATCAGCATGGTGGGTATCACTTCAGGGAAATAATGAACTGGGAGTATATGAGAAGCTCTGTTCAGCTGGTGGTTGTATATGTGATTTTAAGCGTTCAGGCGATCCTGTCACGATCTGTCCGTGTTATGTTTTGTCTGTCTGTTTCTGTCTTTAGTTTCCTGTTTTATTTTGTAAAGTGTTCACCCCCCGTTTCCTGCCTGTTGTAATCTGTCTGTGATTCCCTGTCAGTTTCCCTGGTGTGTCTAATTTACCCGATTGTGTTCACCTGGTGTTCCTGTGTTTTCTCCTCCCTCCTCACCTGTGTCTTGTTTGTGTGATTAGTCTTGTGTGTATTTAAGTTCTGGTTTTTCTGTCTGTCTTTGTCGGTTCGTCTTGTGTCATGACCTGGTCTGCGGTGAGTGTTCTGTTCTGTCTTTATGTTTATGTAGCCTTGAAATAAAGGAGTCATTTTGTCACTATAATCTGCATTTGGGTCCTACTTCCCACACACACCGTAACATTACGAACCGACCAAATATGGGCCCAGCAGATCCGTTTGAGCAGGAACTTTTGGATTTGACCTTTTCTTTGTCTGTCTGCGCTCATCGATGGATGGGAGCGTCCAGTGTTCGGCAGAAGAGGGCCGCTCTGGTAGAGGCGCACCGGTTGGCAGCAGAGAGACTATGTTTTGTGGAGTTCTTACCTGACTGGATTTTGGACTTCCTTGAAACATGTGATTCCCGGCCTGCTAGCTCCAGGCATGCTAACTCCATGTCTCCCAATTCCCAACCTGGCACCATACGCCTTGGTGGGTTCCGCCTGAAGTCAACCCGTGCTTCTGCTCCAGTTCCTGCTCCTGTCCAGGAGTTGTATTCCGGAACTCGTCTGGCTTCTGGAGGTCCACGGAGTATTCAGGCGGCTGCTAAGAGGAGTCGTCGCAAGGCCAGGTTAGCCCGAGCCCCAGCAGCCATGGTTCCGGCTCCAGTGCCGGACCCAGCAGCCATGGTTCCGTGCTCCAGTACCATCCCACATAGCCATGGTACCGTGCTCCAGTACCATCCCACACAGCCATGGATCCGTGTTCCGGTTCCTTGCCCAGCAGCCATGGTTCCGGCTCCAGTGCCGGCCCCAGCAGCCATGGTCCCTGCTCCACAACCGGACCTTAGAGCCATGTTTCCGGCTTCAAAACCGGCCCACACAGCCATGATCCAGGCTTCAGCTCCGGACCTTAGAGCCATGTTTCCGGCTCCAGAACTGGATCTTACAGCCATGTTTCCGGCTCCAGAACCTGCCCATGCAGCCATGGTCCCTGCACCAGAGCTCGCCCATACAGCCATGGTTCCGGCCCCAATTCCAGCCATGGTTCCGGCTCAAGTACCGGCCCCATCAGTCATGGTCCCGACTCCAGCTCCTCGTCACCTGCTGACTCATCGGCCGACGCCAGCTCCTCGAGTCCTGTCAGCATACCGGCCAACACCAGCTCCCCAAGTCCTGTCGGCGTACCGGCCGACTCCAGCACCTCGTCTCTTGTTGGCTCCCCAGCCAACACCAGCTCCTCGTGTCCTGTCGGCGTACCGGCCGACTCCAGCACCCCGTGTTCTGTTGGCAAACCAACTCTCTCAAGTTTCCCCTCCAGACACTTCTCAAGTCCCCTCTCAAGTTCCTACCGGAGTCCCCTCTCTAGTTTCCTCTCTAGTCTCCTCTCAAGCCCCCTCTCCAGTTCCCTCTCAAGTCTCCTCTCGAGCTACCTCTCGAGTCCCCTCTCGAGTCCCCTTTCAAGACACTTCTCAAGTCACCTCTCTAGTCCCTCCTCTGGTTCCTTCCCCAGTCCCCTCTCCAGTCCCCTCTCAAGTCCCCTCTCAAGTTCCTACCGGAGTTCCCTCTCTAGTTTCCTCTCTAGTCTCCTCTCGAGCCCCCTCTCGAGCTACCTCTCGAGTCCCCTTTCAAGACACTTCTCAAGTCCCCTCTCGAGTCTCCTCTCGAGTTCCCTCTCAAGTCACCTCTCGAGTCCCCTCTCGAATTCCCTCTCTAGTCCCCTCTCGAATTCCCTCTCTAGTCTCCTCTCGAGTTCCCTCTCAAGCCCTCTCTCGAGTCTCCTCTCGAGTTCCCTCTCAAGTCACCTCTCGAGTCCCCTCTCGAATTCCCTCTCTAGTCCCCTCTCGAATTCCCTCTCTAGTCTCCTCTCGAGTTCCCTCTCAAGCCCTCTCTCGAGTCTCCTCTCGAGTTCCCTCTCAAGTCCCCTCTCACGTCCCCTCTCGAATTCCCTCTCTAGTCTCCTCTCGAGTTCCCTCTCCAGTCTCCTCTCGAGTTCCCTCTCCAGTCTCCTCTCAAGTCCCCTCTCAGGTCCCCTCTCGAATTCCCTCTCTAGTCTCCTCTCGAATTCCCTCTCTAGTCTCCTCTCGAGTCACCTCTCGAGTTCCTTCTCAAGTCAACTCTCCAGTGTCCTCTCGAGTCACCTCTCAAGTCAACTCTCCAGTGTCCTCTCGAGTCACCTCTCAAGTCAACTCTCCAGTGTCCTCTCGAGTCACCTCCCAAGTCAACTCTCCAGTGTCCTCTCGAGTCACCTCTCAAGTTTCCCCTCAGGTCTCCTCTCGAGTCCCCTCTCAGGTCCCCTCTCGAGTTACCTCTCGAGTCACCTCTCGAGTTCCTTCTCGAGTCCACTCTCCAGTTTCCTCTCAAGTTCCCTCTCAAGTCCTCTCTCGAGTCCCCACTCAAACCCCATGTCCTGTACCGTTGGAGGTTCCGCTGGGGGTCCTGCCAACCTCATGTCCTGTCCAGTTGGAGGTCCCGCAGACTAGTCTTCTGCCGGGGGTCCTGCCAACCCCATGTCCTGTCCAGTTGGAGGTCCCGCAGACTAGCCCTCTGCCGGGGGCTCTGCCAACCCCATGTCTTGTCTAGTTGGAGGTCCCGCAGACTAGCCCTCTGCCGGGGGTCCTGCCAACCTCATGTCCTGTCCAGTTGGAGGTCCCGCAGACTAGCCCTCTGCCGGGGGTCCTGCCAACCCCATGTCTTGTCCAGTTGGAGGTCCCGCAGACTAGCCCTATGCCGGGGGTCCTGCCAACCCCATGTCCTGTCCAGTTGGAGGTCCCGCAGACTAGCCCTCTGCCGGGGGTCCTGCCAACCCCATGTCCTGTCCAGTTGGAGGTCCCGCAGACTAGCCCTCTGCCGGGGGTCCTGCCAACCCCATGTCTTGTCCAGTTGGAGGTCCCGCAGACTAGTCTCCTGCCGGGGGTCCTGCCAACCCTTTGTCCTGTCCCGTTGGAGGCCCCGCCGACTACTCTCCTGCCGGGGGTCCTGCCAACCCCATGTCCTGTCCCGTTGGAGGTCCCGCCGACTACGCTCCTGCCGGGGGTCCTGCCAACCCTATGTCCTGTGCCGTTGGAGGTCCCACCGTCTACTCTCCTGCCGGGGGTCCTGCCAATCCTATGTCCTGTGCTGTTGGAGGCCCCGCCGACTACTCTCCTGCCGGGGGTCCTGCCAACCCTGTGTCCTGTCCCGTTGGAGGCCCCGCCGACTACTCTCCTGCCGGGGGTCCTGCCAACCCTTTGTCCTGTCTCGTTGGAGGTCCCGTCGTCTACTCCCCTGCCGGGGGTCCTGCCAACCCTTTGTCCTGTCTCGTTGGAGGTCCCGTCGTGCACTCTCCTGCTGGGGGTCCTGCCAACTCCTGGTCCTCTTCCGTGGGGGATCCTGCCGAAGCCTGTCCCGCCGGTTCCGGTTCCTGTCCGGCCGACACCGGGTCCTGCCCGGCCTCCGGAGTTGTCTGGTCTTCGCCCTCATGCTCGGCTCCCTGAGTTCGCCCGCTGTGGCCTTCGCCCCACTATGGACTCTGCCTTGCCCCCGGGCCGTCCGCCCGAGACCCCCACCTTGGACTCTGCCTTGCCCCCGGGCCGTCCGCCCGAGACCCCCACCTTGGACTCTGCCTTGCCCCCGGGTCGTCCGCCCGAGTTCCCCACCATGGACTCTGCCTTGCCCCCGGGCCGTCCGCCCGAGACCCCCACCTTGGACTCTGCCTTGCCCCCGGGTCGTCCGCCCGAGACCCCCACCTTGGACTCTGCCTTGCCCCCGGGCCGTCCGCCCGAGTTCCCCACTTTAGACTCTGCCTTGCCCCCGGGCCGTCCGCCCGAGATCCCTTCCTGGTCCCCTACTGGGCTCCTGGGTGGTCAGCTTAGTCCCGTCCTCCGGACCCCCTCCACCCACCCTGGTGGCCTAGGGATACGTCCCTCCTCCGGACCCCCTCCACCCACCCTGCTGGACTGTGTGGGATTTTTGTTTTTGGGGTTTAGGGACGTCTGGGATCCATCCCTTGAGGGGGGGGGTTCTGTCACGATCTGTCCGTGTTATGTTTTGTCTGTCTGTTTCTGTCTTTAGTTTCCTGTTTTATTTTGTAAAGTGTTCACCCCCCGTTTCCTGCCTGTTGTAATCTGTCTGTGATTCCCTGTCAGTTTCCCTGGTGTGTCTAATTTACCCGATTGTGTTCACCTGGTGTTCCTGTGTTTTCTCCTCCCTCCTCACCTGTGTCTTGTTTGTGTGATTAGTCTTGTGTGTATTTAAGTTCTGGTTTTTCTGTCTGTCTTTGTCGGTTCGTCTTGTGTCATGACCTGGTCTGCGGTGAGTGTTCTGTTCTGTCTTTATGTTTATGTAGCCTTGAAATAAAGGAGTCATTTTGTCACTATAATCTGCATTTGGGTCCTACTTCCCACACACACCGTAACAGATCCACTGGATGAGAAGTTATTATTTTACCAAGGTCAGAATGTGACATTATATGTTGGTGTAAAGCTCCACGCTGGCTGGTTTAGAGGAAGCAGGGCCCTGAGGAGCCTGAAGCTGGAGGGAAACCGGCTCACCAGTTTGGACTCTGGATCATTTCCTCTGAATGACCTCCAAGATCTGGAGAGTCTGGATGTGTCAGATAACTTGATACATCATCTGCATCGAGAGAGGTTAGTAAATGTTTCTTTCTGCCACTGTACATGCTATTGTATGGCACACTGTATCATATAACACACTATACTGTATGTCCTCTCCTGATCGCAGCTTTGGTGGGTTGGGGAGCCTGCAGAATCTGGATCTGTCCAGAAACCGTCTGAGTTCCGCTCCTGCTGAGGCGTTTTCCTACCTCAGCTGGCTGACCAACCTCAACCTGGACCTGAACACCTGGAACTGCTCCTGTCAGCTGCTGGAGCTGACTGCCTTCCTGTCCACCTTCATACAACAACCTGACAAGGTGCCTCCTCTTCACCACTTACACATTTATAATGCTGCTTCTCCTGTTATAGCAAATACAACATTAAAATAATGAAATAAGGAAAATAAATGTTGTGTGGAAAAAAACATGCAATTATATTAAAGGTGCATTATGTTGGATAAAAACGTAAAAGTACTTAAAACAGATTCTGATTCTGGAGAATTTCGATTTTGAATGGAGCGATCATTTCCTTGTAGTCAACGTCAACTTTATGGTCAATTCCTCTATTTGTGTGACACAGACAGGGGGATTGAAATTCAGTTTCTCACCATCCCAGAGAATACAAATATATAAAAATAAATAAATACATATGTATATACATACATAATATATTTTATTTCTATAGTGCTTTTCTTGAACCCAAAGACGCTTTGGGTTCATACACCCCTTACACCACTTATATATATATATATATATATACAAATACATAGACACAAATATACATATACACACATTTAGAGGTAGAAATCAAAAATCAAATAAACAGTTAATATACAAAACATAATGGGAAAGGGTTTGAGTTTAGTTTATACTGCTAAACTGATTAATTGAAAAATGTGATATACTATTTCTACAGTACAAATATATACAGTATTGCAAAACTGTCAAAAGCAGCGTGGGAGAAAAAGTGTCTGCAGCATACTGGTTCAGTTTATTTCAAGGATCTGTCTTTAAATGATAAGTAGAAAACTGGTTGGCTTTACCCTGACATCTCCCCTCCCTCCCACCTGCGGCTCTCAGACCCTCTATAATGGCCGTCGGATGGTGTGTGTGAGCGCTGACAACCCGGCAGTGACCACAGTGCTGGAGCTGACTGAAGCCAACTGCGTGCCGTCCAATCAGAACATCACCGTGCAGGTGGAGGCGCGAGGCAGCGTCACACCTCGACTGTATGCCCGAGACCTGGCCATCACTGCAGTCCTCTGTTTCACTGGTATCACTGAGACCACATATCACTCACTATTTCATCAGAGAAAGTTAAAGATCATTAGATTCACAACAAAGACAAGTGTTTCTTCAGCTCAAAGAAACAGATGCAACAAATGTAAAAAGTTAAAAAAAGTTGTACTATATGTTTTGAAGGTTTGGCAACTGCACAACTATACACCGGAGTTACATACAGCAGGCTATAGTACAATACACACAGTAGACGTCCTCAGTTCCAATGGGTTAAAATAACGGACACAATTTCATCTGCTCAATGTGAGATCAGTGGATACCATTGATACTGTGTTATAATAATTCATAAACATTCAGTCAGTTGTGACTTGCCACTTACTTACTACTTAACAGATAGTTTGTTTAGTTTTACCTAATTTCTTTGACATGATTTTATATGTAAGAAACATGATTCATATACACAATCAATAATATAATGATTGTAATATATTCATATACACAATGATAACAAATCCCCCCTAATAACCTTTTTTTCAATCAAAGTTTATTATTTTTATTTTCTGCATATGTTATTTATGTTTAATTACACAAAAAGTGACCCTGTGAGCAAGCAAGTTCACAAACCTGCTGCTTCCACATTTAGGCCTCCACCCATTAGCCAGAAAGTGATGTGTGCAATTACATACACTTGACATGTGTGTGATAGCTAATGCCTTACGGTACGTCCACGGTACGTCCACGGTACGTCCACACGGCAGCGTCACGTTGAAGCTTGCCGGCGTGTCTGGCGTGCGCATATGATTTGATTGGCTGGTGCTTCCGTCAACGCTTGAAAAGTTGAACTTTCGAAGCGAGCAACGGAGGCGACGCGACGGAACCACAATGCAGTTCGGCAAAGCGTGACGTCACCCCATTCAAAGTGAATGGGAAGCGTCTCCGTTGAACCACGCAACGCTGCCTTGTGGATGTACCGTTAAGTTGCTAGTTGTTATGTATAACTGTTACATTGCATTTTTGGTAGCAACACAGCTCTAGAAACCCTAACTTTACATGGGAAGTAAACACAGTCACAACAGAAGAGAAGCGTGATGAGCTAGCTTACCTGCTAACCACAAACTAGCAAGCTTGCTATCTGGCTAGTTTGGCCCCTTTTGGAATCAATTACTTGATATTTAAGAGAATGACTACTCACTGTTCAAATTGCATTCATATGATATCATTTTGATGATGATTTCGTAACAAATGCTGCTCTTACAATACATCTTCAGAACTCAGTGGCCTGGATATGATCTCAATCAATGTGTTATGTAAAACATGCTTAACAGCAGCATTATGTAGACTGTGTGAAGATGAATATGAATACTTGTTAACATTTAACAAACTATTAATGTGTCATACCCACTTAACGGGAAGAAACTCAGCTATCAGACAATATTAACAATTTTTAGCTAAACGAAACACAAGTGTAATAACAAAGGCTCTGAATTAGCCCTGAGCGAAAAAATGCTAACGCACTTAGCACAGAACTCATGGTAAAATACATAGGCGGAGTTTGACATTTGCGCTTGGGGGGGCAAACCTTTTTTACTGACGTCAGTACACAGTCCCAACTATTGCATGGGGTGCTACGGATACAGTAGCAATAAAGCCAGCGCTCACCGCACTGAGTGTGACTTTTCCATGCCCGCCGTACATACACACTCATATGGAAGGGGCGGTCTCTCCCCCCAACCACAGTGCATTACATAACTGTAAAACTTATCATAACTGTGCACATCTTATACTTAGTTGATAACTACTATATCCCTTGGTTACTTGAACACGCTACAATATTATTAACCAGTGTCCTACCTTATTAAAATATTGATATACGAAATATTTGTATTGGAACAGTTTTCGACGTAGTAATGCTGTAACATATTTCAGCAACTAGGGGGGGCAATGCCCCCCTGACCCCCCGCAAAATCCGCCTATGGTAAAATACCCTTATTACTTATCGGATCGGCACAAACAAGATATCGATTAGCAAACTGAGATTCCACATATTCCAGAAATATAACCATCATCACTGAGCGATCAGAACTCACGACAGGGGAAGAAAACCCAGACTTCACACAACGTAGCTTTACGGAGCAAACACGGGAGAAATATCTTACCTTTTGCTGTTTCTGATCAAAAGTTATGTTCAATGGCATTACAACGATAACAACGCTGCTATAGGTTAATCCATAGGTTAATCCAATGTGTCTGAAATGATTATTTATAATCCATCTTCATATTTATGTCAATAATGGAGTTTTCATATATAACTGCTATGATAGCTACGAGAGTGTATGACAGCTTCCGGTTTTTGGCATTCTGGCTACGTATCACTCATTCACCAATGGGTAATGTTTAGATGGATTTTAGGGACTTCCCCTCGATTCTATTGGCTCTAACGGTTAAAAAGAGGTGTCAATCATCAAAATCGACCGAGGGGGGCCAGAGATATGGAAAATCTACCCAAATGACTGCAGAAGTGTTTTTCTTTTTGCTAAACCTCTCTAAAAAGGTCAAATGTGACTTGTTTTGCATCAATCTTGATACAGGGTACTTAGTATATGTTATAGTTAGGATTCCTAAAGCTTTTAGTCTACTATCCCATCATTCAAGGGTGGTTTTCACTATAAGTCATGTGTTTTTTTTGGACGGACACTATAATTGACATGTTTGTACTATGTTCAATCTGAATTTACTTTAAAATAAAAAATAATCTGTATTGATTCTGACTTGTCTACATCCAACTCACAGAAGTAACCTTGCTTTGAGAAAAAAGATTATTAATTTAACCCTTTTAGAAGTGAAGATATAGTCATTTGTTCTGGGAATGTCATTTTCGAGTCTCAGGCCTGAAAAACAAGCTCGGGCTTGACTGGTTAAAGACTTCCCTGTTTATATACCTACCTGTTCTGTTTTGCAGGTGGAGTTGGCTTGACCCTGCTGGTAGTCCTGATCTGCTATCAAGTGTCTCGGAGGAAAAAATTGAAAGAAAGTCAAAGACAGAAAGAAGAGCGAAGCAACTCAGTGGTGAATCACCGTGAGAATCAACTAGATGTTAGTGAAAACAAGAGGGAACTCTTCCTGCAGGCACACAGAGGACAGCCCTGGGACCGGAAGGCCATGACGGTGGATTCAAGGACAGATGGCCATGGTGGCCAGTTTAGGTCCAGAGCTGATGAGAACGGACATGTTTTGTGCCTGGACTGCAGCACCAAAGGTCCGAGAGGGATGGGTCAGAACCCAATGAGAGCCCGGTCGAACGGCAGTATCAACACAGGGATGGAGACAGAGGAGGAGGGACACATTAGGAGAATGAGGATACTGACAGAGGAAGACAGGAGGAGGCTTGAGACTCAGCAGGGAATATTAAGCAAGGACAAGCTTCCCCCCCGTGGCAACACCAACCATTCCTTTGTTCCAGAGAAACAAACCTTTAGTCAGAGACCCGAGGCCCTGGCTGTTTATAGGATAAACAGAGAAATGGCAGAAAGACACAGGACTGACATGGAGGGTAAGAGCAGAGGACCTGAGGCGGTCCCCTGCGAGAGCTGCCACCGGAGGCACAGAGCACCGGAGCAGAGCCTGAGACATGGAAGGACTCCCCCCAGCATGAGAGACTCTGCACCGTCTGACGGCTTACCTTCTCAGTACAGACAGATCGACAGGGGTCGGAATAATCACCATCAGTCTGACAGGATGAAGAACACAGATTTGAGAAGACAAGCAAGAAATGTAACGTTTGACCTGCAGAGTTCCAGAGGCCGAGAGCAAGGAAGCGAACACAACAGGGAGGAAGATGAGAGGAGCTCCAGAGACAAAGAGAGAAGAAGACACAAATCAAATCGGTCACTGAAGGTTAAACTAAACTTGAACCCGCTACGGAAAAGCAAAGTCCATCCGAAGAGGAAGACTGAGCAGTGCCACTCAGAGAGAAGCAGCTCAAAGAAGAGTAAAGATAAAGGGCAGGATCGAAAAGAAAGAGGAGAGGAGAGGGAAGGGAAAGGAAGGTCCGGGAAGACAAAGGGTAGCAGTGAGAAAATGAAGAAATCAACCAAGGCAAAAGGATTGACAGAGGACGGTGAGGAAGAGGAAGCAAGAGAAGAAGGACAGAAAAGCACAAAAGGTGGGGAGCAGAGAACAGAAGGAGACCGGGACGAGAACACGCACTTGGAGAACTCCCAACCTGGAGTCAGCCCCAGAGCTGCTGAACAATCAGCCACTGGACCGGGACACAGCACACAGGGGGTCAGTGTTCAGGGAGCTGGACTGGTTCTGAGTGCTCAGCCTTCCTTCCAGCAACCCTTATCCCTCTCTGCCCCTGACAGGGATCGCACTACCAACCTCTCCCTGCTCGGTACAGCTGGCTCAAACCTGACTGGCAGCAGCCTCTCTCAGCAGAGTATATTACTCAACACCCCCCGCACCAGGATCTAATCCACACTTCCCAGGTGGTCCAGGTCCTTCCCTTGCTCCTAGCATAGCCATCAGTGGTGCCTCGGACAGCTTTAGCAGAGCAGTCGGGGTCGGCCTCATGGCTCCTGCTGCCTCTCTTTTAGCTAACACTGTACCTGCTAACCCTTTGCTAGCAACACATATATCCCCTCTTCATCCCTCCCAGTCTGCAGGACTAGCCTCAAGTTTAGCAGCAAACCCACCCGGTAATCCTGCACCTGTGCGCTTACAGAATATGCTTCTCCCTGACGATTCTTCTCTTGTAGCAAGCCTGAAGTCTGATCCAGACCAAGGACCGGGCTCTCAGACTGGAGAAGGAGACCACCAGGGCCTCACAAAGGTTCCTCCAAGCATGGATGGTTTGCCCACAGACACTACTCCTGCACCAGTGACCACTGTGGAGAATCTGTCAGACACTGAAGGTCAGACAGGAAGCGGACCCAGTGGCTCTACAGTCCATATATCAGCTGGGAGAGGGGCTCCAGGCCTGTTGGGAGGCAGCGTGCAGGCAGCAGATGTGTCAGGTGTTTCTGCAGCTCAGAGCGGATCCTCCACAGCCGAGGCATTGCTGCAGCAGGAGTACCTCTCAGAGGAGGGGGGAGCCTCCCCCAGGAGGAAGCTGAGGCTGGTTCTTCCTGAGAAGACTACCAGCCGACCACCCACCGCACTGGAGAGGAAAATACGCTAGCAGCTCAACCCGTGTTTAATGGCTGAATCGTATAAAAAGCACTTCCTCATTAAACATGGTTTACACCAGATGCAGAGACTATGTTCTTAATGGTATGAACTGCTTCTGGAAACATTTTTTGGAATTATTTCGTGTAAACTGATGTTTGGTGTAGTTTATTTTTATAATTACATATTTTAACCAACCCGATATCACTGCAAGACGTGAACATGTGACGATTTACTATGCTGGGAGACGTGAAGATGTCACAATTTCGTCCCTTCAAACGTGACAGTTACACGGTATTGTTAACCCATGTTAACCAATGGAGAAATAACCGGAAATGCCAAGCAAATGCTACCCCGACTGTCGGTTGTTATTGTCAATATTAATTAGACCCTCCAGAAAAACGCGGGCAAAAATCCTTGATTATGCGATTAAACATGCGGGGTTTTTATGTGATTTTATGCGGTGAAATTGCGGGAGGTTGCGAAATATGCTAAATATTTGTTTTTAAATATTGGGCTGTCTTATTTATTCTCTCTCACACACAACCTGCTACTAACGTTAAATCCCTTTACTATTCAATTAAACACATTCAATGTTTATTTATTGTAAAAGCAATTGGGCTATTTTACACACACACACACACACACACTTCTCCGCCTCATTCTGTTTTAATTTACTACAGCTTCAATCTTGTAGGCTACTCACCTCGTTTCTTGTAGCCCTCGAAAGGGTTTTGGAGGTTGATGCCTCGGTGAACGTGAGTTGTTTGGCTTTCTTGTCCGCAGCAGCAGAAAGCATTTTCGAATGTTTGAATGAATCAAAGTGGGTCGTCACCGTCGATGTTCTCTTATGCTCCAACACACAGTTGCACGGGGTGCAGAATAGTTTCCCCCCACTTTCGTGAAAGACATCGGGGTACTGCTTTGCCCGGTCTTTAGCAGAAATGTTCGTCGGTAAATGAGATGGATTAGATTTTTTCATCTTGGTGTTTTCTCTCTCGTGTGAACTCCACACGTTCACTCTACGGTGTTGTTTACCTTCTGTGATGCGCGAGCTGATGACGTCGCGTCATCATCATCATCACTACTTCACGTCAAGACGAGTTAACTTTTTTTTCTCAACTTTGTGTGGAAAAATGCAGGGATTATGCGCCCTTTTCAAAATCTGCGCCCTTTTAATAAATATGCGCCCTTTTCAAAATCTGCGCCAATTTGCTGATTATGCGGTAAATTATGCCATCGCATAATCGCGTTTTTCTGGAGGGTCTAATTAATATAATAATGATTTATTTGTTAATAGTCACACTCGATTACGCCTATTTTCTTGTTGCCCCAGCTGCTCGACACCTCTTTTAGCAGAAACAAAGGCTACATTAATGTATTAAATCAATGTTAATCCGGTGGATGTGGAATTAACGGACGTGACGTTGTGCGATTGAGTTGCCAGGCAACAGCTTCGGTTCATGTTAATTACAAACTCTTCAACTACAACCGTAGTTATTTAAAAACATGTTAGAAGGCCTCACGAAATACTTTAATGCAAATTTAAATGTAAATGTGAAGGAATGTGTGTATAACAAAATACATCGGTCATAAACGAAACCGGAAACAGAGTAGGCAAGATCCTCAGCTCGATGATTGGATGGTTTAGCCGCAATGCATGCTGGGATTTGGTGTTTATGTGATGTGAAATCTGAAAACGTTTTTTAAAAATAAAATAATACTTTATTCCGAGTGTGCTTGCTTTTCTCTTTGAAAGTCATCACATAACGGCATTGTAATACACGGTTCGGCTGCATTAAATATGACATATCTGCCGTAGTTCTGTATTTATAGAGCCCTGATGAGAAGACTTCTAGACAAACATGAGGAACTGAATACGTGACGTGGATCATAAATATATCAGCCATTAAACAACATCTTACATTTCTGTTCACACAATGCGTCTCCTTGCAGTATCAACACTAATTTGGCTGACTTTTATATTTGATCCAATTAGTAGATAGGCTGTATTTACACCATAAAGGTGCACAGCTGATAGAAAGGGACACCCAGTGGTTAAAGCATGTTATTGAATTTTATTATTTTATTATTAGATATTAATAGGATCCCTATAAAGTATATTCATTACTCGTTATTCTCTACTAATAGTTAATTAAAGACTGTATATAATGACTATTTTGCACATCCCTTTCAAGATTTCAAGATGTTCTAAGCTAAGGTTTATTGACATATCATATTATGCACAACTACTGAGTAGTTATTCAATGAATGAAACACTTGGGTCACAGGTTCCTCAACAGTGCATTACAAGACATCTATCAATATGTGTGTACCTCCACCATTAAACTGTCATTCTGCACATTTCTTATACTATCTACATACATCTTATAAGAGTATAATACATATGTATAATATCAGTTTAATAATAAACAAATAATAAACAAATAAGTGCTTAAACATAGTTAACATTGCAGGAAAGAAATATATTAGACGTTTAGTACTTTGTCAGGCTTAATATTTATCTGTAGATACAAATGTCACTGTGTGTGCTGTGTGCTCTGCATGTGTGACCATTAAACAGGGTTTCATCCCTCCATATTCTTCTTCTATACCCCCAAAGCTTTTTTCTTATTCAAAAGAAGACCTTAACCTAAAGTGTTCTTTAATGTTTAAATTAAGCCTTATTAGTTTGTCTGTTTTGCACATCCTCCTATTAATATCTAATATTAAAATAATACAATTCAATAACGTGCTTTAACCACCAGGTGTCACATATTGATTTACAGTAGACATGACTGCAGGACAGGTAGAATTTGATGTTAGTATTTGCCCAATGATACTTCGACATTGACTACATAGGGTGGGGATCAAAACACTGACCCCTTTGATGGGTAGACTAGACATTCATTTACCCATGAGTCATTTCCTAAAAAGTAATGTATAGACTCATTTAGAAGTGGTTGTCCAATTGGTCTCTTCATCACAACCCTAGATTCTGATACAGACTCTTTGTTTCTCTGATTCTCTGCTTTGCTTGAGCTGAGGAGAACTGGCCGATGTGTGCTTACAAACAGCAATCGACACAGCTGCATACTATACATGACTTTTAAGTGATGATATTAAAAATGAAGGACGATAACACTTCTCAAGGGAGCATTTTAAAATGATATACACAAGCTTCTATTTAGTATCAGTTAGGGAATCCCCCTTGTCAGTTAGTATTTCGGTGGGTGTTTCCAATCTATTATAGGATTCTGTTCTGTTCATTGATTTTACAGACAAAGATAGACAGGGAAAAGGAGACCCCAGTCGCTGCTCTTAGAACACAGTCTTGTTATATGTGCATCCAACATGTACTCTTCTTTAAGCTCTGTTTTTGGTCTACACTCCTGAGGAAGATATCCAGCTCTAAAGCTGCTAAATTATGTTTGATTCACCTTTCTATCAGCTGTGCACCATTATGGTGTAAATACAGCCTATCTACCAATTGGATCAAATATAAAAGTCAGCCGAATTAGTGTTGATACTGCAAGGGAGACGTATTGTGTGAAAAGAAATGTAAGATGTTGTTTAATTGCTTATATATTTATGATCCACGTCACGTATTCAGTGTTGGCGGCAGTTCTCCTGTTTGTCTAGAAGTCTTCTCATCAGGGCTCTATAAATACAGAACTACGGCAGATCTGTAATATTTAATGCAGCCGAACCGTGTATTACAATGCCGTTATGTGATGACTTTCAAAGAGAAAAGCAAGCACACTCGGAATAAAGTATTATTTTATTTTAAAAACGTTTTCAGATTTCACATCACATAAACACCAAATCCCAGCATGCATTGCGGCTAAATCATCCAATCATCGAGCTGACGTCTGTTTCCGGTTTCGTTTATACATAGGCCCTTTCTCACTTCTCTTATTTTTCATTTCCTCGCTCCTCGGTCTCGGTCTCACCGGAAGTTGATTTGTCTGCGCCATCTTGAGTAGCGTCCCAATGGCCTTATTTTATTAAGATCTTCTCTCCTGATATAATTTTTAGATAATGTTATTCCTAAATATTTCACTTCAGGTACCACTCTAATAGAGTCAATAATGGAATCATCACATGAATGGATAGGGAGTAATTCACATTTTGAAAGATTAAGAGATAACCCTGATGCTTGGTAAAGAGTTTCCTTTACCATGGATTTATTCTTTAGGAAAATGGATGTGTCATCCGCAAATTGACTAATTTTAAATTCTTTGTCAAAGAGGGTAATGCCTAATATTTTGTGATTCTTTATAATAAGCGTTGTTAAAACTTGGGTGGTCAGAATAAATAATTTTGGGGAAATAGGGCAACCCTGTCAAATACCACGTAAAACCTTAAACCTAGGGCTCATTCCAGGGTTCAAAGATACAGAACTATAGATGTCCGAATAGAGCATCCTAATTATGTTGCAGAAATGTTCACCAAAACCCAGAAATGTTAGAGTTTCCATTAAAAAGGAATGTTCAACAGTATCAAAAGCCTTATAAAAATCCAGAAATAGTACGAGACCTTCAGTATCAATAAACTCCTGGTAATCGAGCATATCCAATATCAGTCTGGTATGGTTATGAATACTTCTGCCCTTAATAAATGCTGATTGACATTCATCTACTAGTTGATTCAGACCTGAGTTTAACCTGTTAGCATAAACATGTGCTAACAGTTTGTAATCATTACATAGTAGGGTAATAGGTCTCCAATTATCCAACAAAAGATTATTTTGATTTGGTTTTGGAATTAAGGTAATAAGGCCATGTTTCATGGTTGGCGAAAGGTTTCCTGCTGAAATGCAATCTGTGAAAGCCTTATAAAGCATTTTTCGCACATCTGACCAAAAACATTTGTAAAACTCTATGGTTATACCGTCCAGCCCTGGTGATTTGCCACCAGACATTTGCAGTAATGCACTATCTAATTCTTCAATTTTTAGTCGATCGTCCATATACTGTCTAAAAGGATCATCTATTGTCTTTTTGAATTCTGTAATTTTACTAAAAAAGTTATCACAATTTTCTTTAGAAAACTTTGAGTTATATAAATTGCTATAAAAAAGTCTAATTTCTTCGTTTATCTGGTCTTGATTTTCAATAGTGACATCATTAACACTCAGTTTTTGGATTTTCTTTTTCACTTGTCTTTGCTTTTCAAGATTGAAGAAATAAGAAGTGTTTTTCTCTCCTTGCTCAATCCATCGGGCTCTCGAACGAATAAAAGCTCCCTTAGCTTTTTCCAAATACATATTGTCTAATTGAGTTTGTAAATTGTTCAGTTTAATTTGCTCATCCAATGATAACTCAGCTTTAAGGCATACATTATTAATATCACTTGTCATCTCTTGTTGTTTTTGTTTCTTTAATCTGGAGGAGTATTTACTGGAATTTATTAAATTTAAACCATTCCCATTTACTGAGAGATGACATATCCAAAGCCAGAGTTTCTTTTATCAGTTGTTTGATCTTTTTACAAAAATCTGCATTCTCCAAAAGACTATTATTGAATTTCCATATAGGTTTAAGATTGGGACTGAAGTTGCATAGTAAAAAGGACAAAGAGATGACACAGTGATCAGTCAGAGGCTAGGGGGTGCTGAGGGCGCTGCAGCACCCCCTAGCGGCAGGCAGGGGGTGCGGAGCTCCCCTGTCTGAATTATTATTTGACGGTTATTGCTGCTCCCGCTGTGCAAAATCTGTGTAATAATATGTAGCCAATAAATTCCACATTGTTGGTAAAATAATATTTTGGCCTGCCCCGAATGTTTTTTCTGTAGCACCGGACAATTCTACCTCAATAATATAATACATTAACCGTGCTTTACGTGAACCTCATCATGACACTCGAGAGGACGGTAGGACTGTAATTTCCCGTGTTCAGTGAATGCAACAGAGGCAAGACACCAGACCAATCAGAGAGTTGCATGGAAATAAAAGTGTGCTTGTATAATTCAAACTCGGCTCTGTGTGTGTATGTGTGTGTGTGTGTGTGTGTGTGTGTGTGTGTGTGTGTGTGTGTGTGTGTGTGGTGTGTGCGTGTGTGTGTGTGTGTGCGACCATAGCGCATTTAGTGTGTGGGAGAGAGGGAGAGAGAGAGAGGGACCGGTGCCAGCAGCAGGGACCGTGTTGTTAGCATCTGGTTAGCTAGCTGCGCTAACGGACATACGGAGCTGTTGGTTCCAAAGCAAGCTGGAGAAGAGCTCTCCTCTCAGACTGAGAGGCTCAGGTGAGCTAAAGGACTCTCTGAGTGTTTAGATAGTTAACTTTAGTCTATGTTAACTTTAGTCTAAGTCAGGGATCACCAACTACATTTGTCCAAGGGCCAAAAAGGGCCACTTCTAGGCAGGGTTGGGAGGGTTACTTTGTAAATGTAATCAGTTACTGATTACTGAATACATGCTCTGAAAGTAATCAGAATACAGTTACAGTTACGTGTCTTAAAAAAGTAACGTGTTCAGGTTACTTGTAGAATACTTTCTTTTTCCATAACAGATGGGTATGTTTTGGTGAGCAGGAGACACTTGTTTTACTGTTTTAATGGCTTATCAAGAACTCAAACACAACATCTTGGTGTCATTCTGGACAGCTCCCTCTCATTGGCACCCCACATAAAAAACATCACCCGGACTGCATTCTCCTGCTGTAAACCTTTCCTTAGAATATGTTATGAATTGTAAGGTGTCCTTGGGTGCTTTGAAAGGCGCCCCTAAATAGAATGAATTATCATCATTATTATTATTCTGAAACGATGTAATAACTTTTAAAACTTGTTCCAGTCACTTGCCCCATGCATTCAGCAGCAGCAGGCCATTCACTTTGATTTGATCCCGTTATAAATGTCATAATTTCGACAATAAAGAAATGCTACATCAACGTTATCTTGCACATTTTATCTAACCATCTCCGTTTCTAACTTTCAATATATTTGAAAAGAGATCTCTCTCTCTCATCTGCGTGCGGGGGCGGGGCCTCACAGACACGCTGCATCTCTCTCTCTCACAGACACGCTGCAGCGCTGTGCAGTGTGCACACAGTTCTGCCGGTGATGAATATTACATTTTGTGAGGAAACTTTTCCACCAATAATTCCAATAAGTATTCCAAAATGTATTCACTTCAGGTTTACGAAAGTAACTGTAATCAGATCACTCGTTTTTCAAATGTAACGCCAGCTGAATACAGTTAGCCTACTTGATTTTTGTATTCTGATTACGTAACGCCGTTACATATATTCCGTTACAACCCAACCCTGCTTCTAGGCTACTGTCCCGCAGCTCCTGCCTCTCTGTTGGACTCTGTCGCAGCCGGGCTGCTGCTGTGGTGAGGAGCGCACAAAGCAGACTCTTCACAACGAAGAATCACTTCTTCTTCTTCAAGGAAGGGAAGGTTTCGCAGTACGCAGTCTACAGTCCCGCAGCTGCAGCCTCTCTGTTGGACTCCGGTACTGCACCTTACTCACGAGACGTTGTAAAAATAAAAATGGGTGGGGGGCGAACGCAGTAACCACTCCGCCAACGCCACAGTCACTCCGTCGTGCGGGCCGGATGAGAATGTCTGGCGGGCCGGATGTGGCCCGCGGGCCGCCAGTTGGTGGTCACTGGTCTAAGTTATCTCAGTAGGTCTCAAACGGTTTGGTCACAAATTATTCAAAAGATTATTTCCGCGGCCCACCTTCATATGATCATTATCATTATAAAACAATAAGAGAATAAAGGAAAAACAGGTATGAAATACTATATGGCAGTAAAACAAGAATACAGTTTGAAAGGGGAGTGATTTGTAAAATATCCATAAAGAAAAAGAACATCTGCTTACAGTTGTGTTTCATCTGGGTGTTGAGAGAGGTATCCATAGATCTCTAATGTTGCTCTCAAAGTGCACCAGATTGATGCTTTCAACTTCAATATTTAAAAAAAATCTTCCTGGGGGAGCATGCCCCCGGACCCCCCTAGAGGAGGTGAGGTCCCCCCTAGAGGAGGTGAGGTCCGCTCCCCACTCGTAAAAAATAGCACTTTACCCCTGCCTATATGCCGTGAGCTGATTATCGAGCCTTCATTGTAACAGTCGCGGGTGTACTGTGTGTCTGCGTGTGGGGAGTGCTTTTGTGCGTGCTCTATAGTGCCCGTAATAGTGTTCACTGGAGTCCAGCACCTCAGCACCCCCACTCAAAATACCTTCCCGCGCCTCTGGTCAGAGGTGATGCTGAAATGTCACACTTTGAGACATTATTAGTTAAACTAATAGAGATTAACCAATAATCGAGCCTAGAACACTGACCATTGTTAGAAGAGTTAAACCAGACGATCTAACCACTCAACAGGAACTACATTAAAATCCCCTCCGATTATAATCTTATCAGTCATATCAAGTACTTTCCATTCCTCTAATTTTTGGCACAAGATTGACAGAAAATTATTGTTTTTAATCTTTCTATTATATCCATAAATACACACCAGTATGTAATTAGTCCCATTAACATCAGTCACAACCATTAGCCAATGACCGTTTGGATCACTCCTGTGGTCAATTATATTTCCAGGTAACCTGTTAAATAAAATCATCACTCCAGCCGAATGTGATGTTCCATGGCTGAAAAAAATGTTGTCTCCCCATTGTACTTTCCAGAACTTAGTATCTGCCTCTGCAGAATGAGTTTCTTGCAGAAAAACACAATTTGCCTTTTGTTCCTTACAAAAAAGAAAAATTGCCTTACGTTTCACATTGTTTTTTAGCCCCCTAGCATTTAAGGATATGAACGATAACATTGAAAGAGCAAAGATAGAAACCTTAAGAAAATGCGCAAAGGAATGCTATATAGATGTGCAGGAGTGAGTAACGTAGCCCTTAACAAACATATTTAATGCAATAGCTCACAACATTTTGAATATAACCTGAGACAAGTCCAATCCTAAAAAAAGAAAACAGTCAAACTGAGAACTTCTCAGTTTGAAGCACCCCCCAGGATTGCCAAAGCACCCCCTAAGCACCCCCAAGAAATATGTTATATGTTTTGCTTTTTTTTCCCGAAAATCATTATTATTTTTATTAAATTAAATCAGAAAAATTATTGATTACATCAATGCAAATGTGAAACAAATAAATGTTTGACCAAAAACATAAAGCCAACACAGGTGATATGATTAGGCCAATGGCCAGCACCCATTCGATTTTTGACCCACCCATAGGCTAAATTACTTTGTGACACTTGAGTGACTTCCTGTTAGCTGGAGCCCCAAATGATTTGCTTACAGCAAAGTGACAAATGGATCGTTTTTTAGTCCTTAAACGTCCACGTGTGGACACTCAAACAAAACCACCTGAAAGTGAGAGGGATTCTGCACATAATAGGCCTCGTGAGTACAAGTAGCTTACTTCTGGGTCTGTTTCATTCAAGCTCTGCTCTGTGTGTGTGGCACGAGCCATTTTGTGTGCGTGTGCAAGCGAGCGAGAGAGCTCGCGCACCGGTGGGTATCTACCGGAGATCGTTGTGGTTAGCATCTGGTGCTAGCTAGCCAAGCTAACGGATATAAGGAGCTTTTTCAACAACAAGGTGGAGGGAGAACTCTCTCCTGTCAGACTGAGAGTCTCAGATAACCTCAGCTCAGGTGAAGTAAAGGACTCTCAGTGTTTAGATTAGTTAACTTTAGTCTAGTTATCTCAGTGGGTCTCAAACGGTTTGTTTTAAAAGGGGAGTGATTTGTAAAATATCTATAAAGAAATAGAAAATCTATTTACAGTTCTGTTTCAGAACGTTTTTCAATTCCAAATTATAAAGGCCAAGTCTCTCTTTATAGATTTCAAAGTGAACCTGGAGATTTGTTTTTCGCCACCTGCGTTCAGCTTTTCGACACTCTCTTTTTTCTGTTTTCACGGTCATGGCCTTTCTCCATGGAGATATTTTCTTGCCAGACACTTCCTTTACCTTAGTTGGAGCAATGGCATCTATAATATTTTTAATAATTTATAATTAAAATGATCTACTAGCTCATTTACTGAGATGTTAGCAGGGGCAAGTGTGGAAGAAAAATTCTGAGTAAACATTTCCCTAGTATTTTCAGTTAAATATCGCTTTGTGGTTAGCTCTTTTTGAACATTTTTGTGAACAGAAATAGAGCTCTCAAAGAACACACAGGAATGATCAGAGAGCGCAACATCAGTCACCACAACCTTAGAGATATTCAGACCCTTTGAGATAATTAAGTCCAGAGTGTGCCCCTTATTGTGCGTGGGCTCCGTCACATGCTGAGTCAGTCCATAGTTATCAAGAACACAAAACAGTTATTTTGCCCCTCTGTCCTGAGGGTTGTCAACATGGATGTTAAAATCACCAACAATGACTAAACGGTCAAAGTCAATACACACTATAGACAGCAGTTCAGTAAAGTCATCATAAAAGCTTGCACAGTATTTGGGTGGTCTATAGATATTTAGGAACAGAGCTCGAGAGGAGCATTTCAGCTGAAGGGCCACATATTCAAAAGAAGCAAAGTTCCCATAAGATGTCTTCCTGCATTGAAGAGAATCATTGAACAGAATAGCAACTCCACCTCCTCTCTTATGCATTCTTTCCTGACTCATAAAACTAAAGTTGGGAGGGGTTGATTCAATAAGAACAGCTGCACTGTTATTTTGTTCAATCCAAGTTTCTGTTAAAAACATAAAATCGAGATTGTGCTCAGTGATAAAATCATTGATTAAAAATGTTTTTCCTGCCAAAGACCTGACATTTAATAAAGCTAGTTTAAGTTTGTTAAACACACTATCAGTCATGTTTTTTTGGAACAAGCTGTGGCTGACATGGAATCACTGCTAAATTAGATAAACTCACACAAACGTTTGAGCGCTTCCTGTATCTAAGATGATTCACCGCTCTTAATCTATTACCTATCAACACAGATATCGGCAAAGCTATAGGCAGGCAGGGCCCTGGCATGTCCTGGAAAGAGTTGAGAGTGCCATACGCCCTTGAGCCTGGACCCAGCACACATCAGTAAGAGTTTGTTGCATTTTGTACACACACATCCTTATATACAGTGCAATAAGCTTCTTAGTGCAATAAGAAGCTACAGGGACGTTAATCTACGTCGTTAATATTAACTTTATTTAATACAAGATTTACGGTACAAGATTTACATCATACAGCCCATGGAGTATAATATTTTACAAATGATGAATTACAGCAAACATGTGCAATATATCCATTATTACAGCTCCGTGGGCTGGCAGTAAGGCGATATGGGTCCGTTGTTATTGTGCATCCATGGGTAAAGATAAACTCATGTAGTCCTGAACACGTAACATGAACGTGCCGGGCGGTGCGGTCCCGTGGGGTAGATGCACGTTCATAATGCAGAGGGAAATAACTCTCAGAATAACGTTATTAGCACATTTTACAACTTGAGGAACAAATGTAGTGACAAATCATAACACAAGTTATCTCAATATGCTTAAGTAGAGCAGGTTAAAGACTCTTGGCTCTTGTCACATTTTCTTAACATTTTCTTAATAGATTGTAAAGTTTAATGACCACATCTGAAAAACAACCCGTTTCAGCTACATTACTTTACCAGATCAGTGCACATTGTGTTCTTTTTAGGTTTCCTGAACTTCTCCCATACAACGGACCTGACGAGCGTGACAAACTGAGTGAGGAGTTTCTGGACTACCAGTCCATGGACATTGCCATGCCCGAAGACCCAGCCACGTTCGACATTGAGAGCTTTTGGGGGAACATGGCATCAATGAAGAATAAGGAAAGAATTATTCTGCACCCTTTGAAATACCCATTGACCTAATCAACTTAATTCTATACAAAAATACTTGAGAGTAATTAGGCTTCCTATGTACATTTTTCAAAGGTGACCGGTATGAGCAGATTTGGGAGGCTCTCTCGTATTGCCAAGTTGGTGTTGGTACTTCCACATTCAAATGCTGATGCTGAACCAGTGTTCTCTGTGGTGGGACTGAACAAAACCAAAACCCGAAACAGTTTGGCTCTTGATGGAACTCTATCATCCATCATGACTGTGAAGATGGCAAACCTTGAGCCACAGTGTTTCAAATGGGAGCCACCTCCCTCTGTCATCAAGGCATCAACATCTGCCACAAACACCTACAACATGAGACATGTCATGCACTTTATTTTTTAAATTTATATAATATATATTATATATATATTATTCTGGTTCTAATTTTGTTACACTTAAAAAAAAAGAAGCATAATAAGGGCTATACAAACGTTTATACTGGGTAGTTTATTTAGTTTAAAAAAGATTATCCAACGATTTACAGACCACTCTTTCCCAATGTAAGTCAATGGGAAAAAGTGTTTCCGGGCCCAGCAACCTAACGGAAGTGTAGTACCGCCGTTTGGCCACAACGAATATTCTCATCAGGGTCCGGCGCACTTCCTGGGGGTTTGGTCACTGCGGGTTGAGTTTCACTTCTGGCATTAGGACAGCTTTTAGCAGTGTGTTGGGTTTCACATGGTCACACTGGTACCTCTAAGTGCTTCTGCAGGCAGGCCGCTCTACATCACTGAACCTCCAGCGTCTGAGTGTCTCCACCAGAGAGCTGTTCCTCTGCTGAGGCCCCGATCTGATCCACATCAGTGGACGCTTTTCAAATCCATGTTTGTCCCTGCCAAGACTGGAGGCGATCATGGAGCAGACCATGGTATCACTGGTGCTGCTAATTCTCAGAGAATTGCGTTTCCCAGAAGCCTTGTTGTTTCTTGTTGCTGTGCTAGCTAGCAAAAGAACAACATCCTCTTCCTGTTTGTGTCATACCTATCCAACAGCTTTCTAATCCAAAATTGCGGAGTACACAAAGTAGACAACGAATGATCAGTCATGTATTGATCAGAAGATGGCATTAAAACAGAACTGATAGATGTCCACTCTATCAACTCTGGTTTGGTCTCCACCTGGGGCCTGTACTACGAATCAGGATTTTCGTTTAGCAAGCTAACTTCAGGGATTTCCGGTCCTACGAACCTGGTTCACTTTTTAGATAACTTATGCTGAACGGCTAGCCTGCGCCGGAGCAGGATAGGTTCCAGGATAAGAGATCAACTGTGCGGAGTTCTTCTTCTTCTTTGCTTTAATGGCGAATCGCTTCCACTTGGAGCATATCGCCACTATACTGTTGATTTATTTAATGTATAAACTGCCCATATTGTTCATGTAGAACAGTGTTCACGTAAGCCTGCACATTGATTTTATTTTTCATTGAATGTAACCGTGGCGGGAGCCTGGGAGCGCCTTGGGATCCCCCAGTCAGAGCTGGTTGATGTCGCCAGGGAAAAGAAAGTTTGTGGCACTCTGCTAGAACTGCTACCCCCGCGACCCGACCACGGATAAGCGGAAGAAGATGGATGGATGTAACCGTTTCAATAAGGATAAATCTATTACAGGTTGAGGTAGAAACCATGGTGGAACAGCTGATAACAACAGTGTGCAGAGTTTAAAGCGATCAAGTCATATTACAGGATGGGGGCTTTTATTTTCTCTTCACGACACTGTGTCTCAGGGGATCTTAATATTTAAGAACCTATTAATGTGTTATACCAGATTAACGGAAATAATCTCAGCTAATTGACGATCCAAACCATTTTTACCAAAACAAAACACAAGTCTCATAAGAAGCATCTAAATCAGTGGTTCTCAACTGGTCAGGCCTCGGGACCCTCTTTTTCCTTAGTCAATAGATCGCGACCCCGAAATTTTGAACCACTCAAATCTATTCAACAAAAAATCGTGCAGTAAAATATACTCTATTCAGCATACATTATTAATTAAAGTGAAGTACAGTGCATATATCCCTTATATCCCTTCACAGAACAAAAACATGCTTTTAAATAAGGTTTAATGAGATGATGGAATCAAAGCTGTACTGTATAACATAAAAAGGCACGCATGCTGACAACCCAACCCCAGAAGGGGGGTCTGGGGGGATTCTCCCCCAGAAATACTAACATATAAACTACCCATTCTGGTACACTCTGAGAAGAAAATAAATAAATCTATTACTACCCGACATATTAATAATATTTTATGCCATTGTTTGTTTTTCACTTTGTTCTGTTTTCAGCAGGTCAGCTCTTTCACTTGTGGAGAAATTGCAGGATTGGCTCCAGGTCGCCCTTTTTATTTACTACAAGATTTGTTTCATACATTTGGATTGAGACACGTGGCGTTCCACTGTCAAGGGGAACATGTATGTAATTACATTGCAAATACTGACTTGAGCCCCACCGCTGTATGGGTTAGCCCTACCATAGATTACCCAACACAAATACTCTGGAGCCGCCACTGTTTGCGGTCTACAATGACAGAGAAGAGCCTGTCAGTTTGGCTGTACTCAGCATTGAATCAAAACGCACCATAGCTTTAAATCTTAATAAGTTTGTGAAGCGTTTTGCTGATCAAGATGGTAATCGCCACATTCAGCTGTTATAGGCAACTTGATGCTCTGCTCACGGATGAGTCGATGAGAATAATAAACTGTTAAAATGATGACCTTACGTGTCTAAATATATTTTTCTTCTTTGTGGGGTCTGCCCCCAAAAACAGTTTCAAGTCCTGAGAAAGTCAAATAAGACGGTGTGTAAAACTTCACTGCCCAGCCAAAAGAAAGTAACCTCTTTGATTTAACTAGGCCAGTAGGTAAGGACTCTCCACTGGATAATAACTGCAGCGATGTTTATGTTTTAGCTGAATACACGTTTTTTAACCCTAACTGATGCAGTTAGTCACTTCTTTAATGTTTGTTCTTTCTGATGTAAAGTCAAGGTTGTAACTGTTTGCAATGAAGTCGTGGGCCGCTGAACTGTTCTTTTGATATATGATAGTAATTATTGTCTTTCAAATTTGAAGGAGGGTGAGCAAGCATCTTGAGGAACATTCATCATTATCTCCTCCAACAAATATAGTTTATTTAATAATAACACTGAATATGTGAATCATAACAGTGATTGACAGCTGATAGGAATAATATGATTGTTAATAGTATCATATTCATACAGACACACATGATGAGACAGTTAATTCATGTACTTATTGCAGCAGTCTGCATGGCTTTACTGATGTGCCACAATAATGTCACCTAATGTTATTGAGTTAAAATATTAATATTGTGGCTTTCCAAGTTAACATTAATTGATATGACTGCGATTAAATCAGCATATACTTCTGCCAGGGGATGCCACCCCTGAAATTCTCCTGCCACCCTCTTGCTACCCCATGAATATTTTTCTAGATCCACCCCTGAGTACCAGAGTGTAGGAATACTCTGTTACAGTGAAAGTTCTGCAATTAAAATGTTACTCAAGTAAAAGTACAAAAGAATAAGCTGAAAAATGTACTAAAAGTAGCGACAGTAAAAGTAGTCGTTGTGCAGATTGGTCCATTTCAGAATAATATATATGATATGTTTTATAATGATTGATCATGAAAGTGTTCTCAAAGCTGGTGAAGGTGCAGCTGGTTTGAATGACTTTGTAGACTGCAGGTAGCTGGTGGATTTACTCCAGGTGGAACTAGAGTCTGATTTAACACTTGATTAGATTTCGCATCATTCATCCTTATTTTTATAAATGTCCCAAATTGTATTCTTTTAAAGTCACAATACTTCAATTAGTCAGCTATGTAACTTAGTTTACTGAAATTACTGCTACTCATTTTTAGCCATGGTTGTGTACATATTCCTCTTTATTTGTATTGTATTACTAATGTGTGCTTTACTTTTTGATTATTTAATGTCTTCATGTTTTACCTGCTATTATAGTTTTGCTGTAACACTGTAAATGGGGCTGTTAAAGGACTTCTGATCCTGATTTCATGTGTTTCAATGATCTACACAGTGAGATTGATGCGGTGTTCCAGTGCAGCTGCAGCTCCCTCCGGAGGCCGCTAGGGGGCAGTGTGTTCTTACTGAGGAACCAGAGCTTTGTTCAGAAGGAAAGGGCTCTTTCTGGACACAAGATGCAAATAAAGCAGAACCTAATCTGCAGGAACATGCTATTTTACAGAAAGACTTACTTTGCTCAAGACACAGAACATAATGTAGACATTTGGTATGATCCTAAGTATATGAAAGTGTTGCATGCATAATGCATTTAGTCAAACTTTAGGTTTTTTAGGAACGCTTTGGGATTAAAGTTAAATTAACAGTAGTGATAATTAGCACATGGCTGCGTTGTTGGATCCCGATGTGCTTAAAGTATGGAACTCTTTTTTGACAGAGAGTTAAACCTACATGCATGAAAGAGGAGATATGACTGATGTCCCTGACACCTGTGTGTTGTGATGCTCCCCAGGCCTGTGTGTGAAATGCAAATGTTGAATGCAAAAGAAGAAATGCCTGCTGGGGTCTGACCCCACCCCACTCACACACACACACACACACACACACACACACACGCACACACACACACACACACACACGCAGAATGTTGGGTAGTTCACATTTAACCCACATGTTCTTGCTCTTGGATTTATTGGTCTTCAGACGGCATGAAACATGGCCGATATCAGCCGACATGAAAGGACAATTAAAGGTAATAAAGCTCTCTCCATTTTGATGTTTACAACATCTACTTGTTTTATTGGTTTCGCAGCAACGTGTAAGGAAACGTTACAAAGCCTTTCTTTATTCACCAAAGCTACTGATGTACTCATGACCAACTCACATTCTGTTGCTTAGCGCCAGATATCAGAGGTTTCAGGCGTTTGGTCACACACCAAAGAAAGAGATGATAATACAAGTTGACCTGATGATGTCACTCGATGAAGTCAGATGACCTCCACACTTCATATTTGCTGCCATTCGGCGAGTGAATGGGACTCTTTCCCATGAGTATCACATTCATTTTTAAAGACCCAATAAGAGTTCAGAGAAGGTTAAAAACACATATTTACTGGGACTTCAAAGACGTTTATTTAGCAATTACAGCTCAGCTACTTCTCCATGAATGCAAAGGCCAGGAGCAGCAGCTCCCTGAGCCGCAGCTACAGCTTTACGTTACCACGTGCAGGTCATTAGAGCAGCTGTCACAAAGTGTCCAGGACGAACAAAGGAGAAGGAAGCGGGTTTGGAGTAAAGACTGCACATCAATGCAGCCTGACTTTATTCAAACACATTATTAGAATCTAAAAATAAGAAAATCTTCATGGTTGTTGTTGCCCAGAGTCCTTTCATCTGCCAAAAAACACATGAATACAAAGAGATACAGAGCATCATCATTAACACTAAAACAAAACTTGATTTGATTAAAAAAACAACATTAAAAAGGCCCGCCCGGCAACACGGATACTTTCTTAAATAGCCTCTGTGAGCAGAGAGATAGAGAGGACAGAGAGACCATGCAACCCATCACACACTCTCTCATTAACACTTCACACACACAGATCCAAATCAATATCATCAACAGACATATGCCAGGAGGAGGAGCTGTCATCATACAAAGGAGTATTTTTCTTTTTTTTAAACAAAGAATTGTTTAACATTTCATTATTTTAAGGACTAAAATACATAGAGTTTCTACCCTGCAGATCTGAGCCTCACTGCGAGACAACAAGGACATTTCTTTAATCATACACAATTATTATTATCATTATTATTCACAGCCAGCCTCCACTGCCGTTCTACCTCTGTATTCCTCAGTCATTATCACTCCGTGCAGCACTACAAATCCAATGCTTATATTTAACAATTAAAGAACCAGCGGGGAAACACAGCTTGTGTGTTATTTGGTTATCCAACTATTGTTGGTGCCACTGTGAGGTCAGAGAGGACAAACGTCTTGGCTTTAAACGGACAGATCAAACTATTATGTTACAGTCATTTACAGCCGCTCTCAGGAGCCTTTGGATACAAAATGTGATGAGGGGGGGGGGGGTATATACACCTGTTATCATGTTGCACAGCACAGGACCTGCACACCTCTCCTAAACATGATTTAAATTCAGAGCATAGCATGTAGAAAAGACCAAGCCAATAACAGAGCAGCCGTGGGACATGACACTTCTTAACACTGGCCTGTTGTAGCCACACACACACACACACACACACACACACACACACACACACCACACACACACACACACACACACACACACACCACACACACACACACACACACACACACACCACACACACACACACACACACACACACACACACACACACACACACTCACACACACACACACACACGTCCCTTTACTCAGTGTGTCCAGGTGGAGGTGCTCTGTGCTTCAGGAGGTTGGTGGTGTGGCAGTGGAAGGGCTTGCTGAGGTTTGGTGTCATGGTGTCCTGAGATTAGCTCAGATAGAGAGGCTTGTCTCTCTGCAGGCCGCTGAGGAGGAGAGGGAAACACATAAATATCAAACAGGAAAACCAGGCGGCCGTAAGGAACCATGCAGCTGTGTCTTCATTTACAAATATAATACTCTGTTCCAGATCACTTTGATTTAGATCGAATGTTTCAATCCACTTTAAAATGTAAAAATATTAAACATTAAAAGCTGCAGTCCTTTAAAGAGTACATTAACTCTGGGCTGAAATGTATTTATTTGTATCAGAGTTGTCCTGTTCCCCCCAGCAGATGTGGGATAAGTACTCAGATCTTGTACTTGAGTCAAAGTAGAAGTACCCGAGTAGAAATACTCTGTTACAAGTAAAAGTCCTGCATTCCTGCACCTGTAGCCTCACCCAGTGATGTCACGGCATCCTGCAGTACACCGTGACATCACTGCAGCACGGTGAGGAGATTTAACTCTTTATATATCCAAAAGTGAACTCTAGCACCTACCCGTTGCCATGGTAATCAGTACTCCAGTCCAGAGAGGGGTGTTGGTTCTGCGTGTGTCGACCCAGCTGATGGTAGTCCACCGATGATGACATCACTGCTCCACCATTCAGCATGGCTCCTCCCAACTGCTGGTAGTCAGGATGCAGGGAGGGGTGGTAGCCCTGCAACACAACACAACGTTTAATAAAGGCTCTCTTATTTATTCACATCATAACTGATCATGTCTGTGTAAACAGCTGATCACTGAGGGAAGGAAGAGGGAGCAGAAAGAGGCTCTCTTCAGGGACGTTTTGTTACATCTCTGTTCCCTTGTATCTTGTCTTAGTTTCAGACTCAATCTGACAATCAACTTGTATGGTATGGTATGGAACATTTTTGGTCATTGGTTGATTTTCTTTTTACGTTTTCTGGAATACTTTGGAGCAAATGATGACGGCACAGCCACCTAAGAGTGGTGACAGTCCAGCTGTCTGTTTAGAGGGGATCACAGTTCTCTGACTGTCTACATGCTGGGAGGAGGGGACAGCTGCTGGAACTCAGCCATAGTTTGGCCTTCTGATTTGGCCTGTCTCTCAGTAGGGTGAGCAGGTGGAGCTTAAAAGAACACTTCATCCCATAATCAACAGCACTTTCACTCTAATAGCTGGAGTTATTTCTAGATGTTCTGCAGTGACTTGTATTGGACATCTGCCTTCTCTCTAATATGATGGAACTAGATGGCAATATAGAATACACGTGTAAACCACAACAGCAGTGCCCGCTCTTCCTTCAGTGATACATTTAGCAGGGTTAAGTAGAAAACAAATAATAATAAATAATACAACTGCTAACATCAAGGATTATCATCTTCCGTAACCATGGTGTGTTTTCTGGAAATAATCTTTGCTTTTGACTACCCTTTTTTGGCACTTTGGAATAACTCTTCATTTCTAACATCCATTACAAAGGACCTGTTGTGTGTCATCAGTGGTGTGAGAAGTACTCAGATACTTAACTAAAGTACAAGTAGAACTACTACAGTGTCAAAATGCTCTTTTACCAGTAAAAGTCCTTCATTTCAAATCGGCAAATCTTACTTAAAGTGGACCTATCATGCTATATTTGAAACATATATTGTAGGGCCAAATCTATATAAAGTATATAAATATATATATTTTTTCAAAAATACCAAACAGATCCTGCATTTTAGCCATGCCTCATTTCGCTCTATTTGCTCTTTCCAGCCCTGTTTTTGCAGGGGGCTGATTCTGTGAGCTGCAGCTGACCACGCCCCCCTGCAGGAGAGGGGAGTTGGCCGTTCATTTGGCATTAGGGCAGGGATATCTAGATACTTTCCAAGGTTTGACATAATGAGTTGTGCTACTTTTAAAGCAAGCAACGATGTTTTCAAATCTGTAATCAAAAAGCTCCTCAAAAAACGCTATCGAAGCAGTTCCTGCCATTGCTACGTTAGTTCAAACAGTAACAACGGACTATTTTTCTTAGCGGATGCATGTCAATTTAAATCAATACATACAACTATTTTTTAAATCAATAAAATCATTTCAATTAATATTGGGAGTCATGTTGTTACTTTGTTGAGAATGTGGCCATGTAATAAGCGGGATAATGTGCCTTCATGCCGATCTAGATCCCTCCGCTTCGCGTCGGGCTCCTGATCAGCCTGTCGGTGTTCTTTTCCCCATAATGACCGCGTCGCTGCACATTATCCCCTACATATGATTATATAGAGTCATTATTCATTTGTTTTAAAAGCAGGAGGCGCAAACGCTTGCCTCGGGGAGGGAGAAAAAGAGCCACAGCGGAGAATAAACAGAAGGTCAACCATGGCAACCATGCAAGGGAAGTCTTCTTCACTGCTTTTGTGGCAGACTACAGCGCCACTTACAGGCCTGGCATATGTACTACAGCGTCTCCAACGCTTTCGAGCAGCAATGGCCGGCCGTGGCCTAACCTCTCATTCCCCTGATAGGTGGAGAATTGACCAATAGCCGTAGCCCCACTTTACTGACGTCAGTAAAGTGTTCAAATCTGGATCAGTCTGTATCAGATCCGTTGCAGCCCCGTTTTTAGATATTTGGGTATGGAGGAAAATAGAGAGGGTTGTGTTTTACAATAAGTAAAACACAACCAAAGTACAATACAAAGTATTGGCATTAAAATATACTTAAGTACTTAATAGTCTTATTGTGCATAATGTTCCATTTTAGAATCATATATATTAAATTACTGGATTGATTACTTTATATACTGCTGCTGGATATCTTAACCTATAATTATATTATTTTTTCCCTCCCAAACCCCATCCCCTCAGGAAGCCTTTGCCTCCTGTCAGGTCATCATTGTAAATAAGAATTTGTTCTTAATTGATTTTCCTGGATAAATAAAGGTTCTACTACTACTACTACTACTACTACTACTACTACTACTACTACTACTACTACTACTACTATTACTATTACTACTACTACTACTACTACTACTACTACTACTACTACTACTACTACTACTACTACATCATAGTGTATTTATTAGTTTATTTATATTCTGTTTTAGCTAATAATCTGAATCTGTAGAGTGACTAGTACTTACTTTTGTCAAATAAATGTAGTGGAGTAAAAATAAACATTGGCTTCAAAATTGTAGTGTAGTAGAAGTATAGTAGCAGAAATTAAAAATAATCAAGTTAAGTATAAGTACCCTGACTTAAAGTGGACCTATCATGCTATATTTGAAACATATATTGTAGGGCCATACCTATACAAAACATGTCTGTGAAGTTTTTTTTTCAAAATACCAAACAGTTCCCCCATTGTAGCCATGCCTCATACTGCTCAAACCCCTCTTTTGCAGCCCTGTTAGAGAAACGCAGATCTTGGGTCCTTAGCTTGAAAAAAAAAAAGAGGAGGCGGAGCTAATGCCTGATCAGAATTCTACCGGAGATAAAGTTAAATTCTGCTGTGATAAAACGCCATCCTGTTTAAACCACATCAAGGATTATTTCTGAAACAGTATGGAGCTCAAATGCTTTTTCTCTCTCAGGTTTATCACAAGGTGAGTTCTTTTTTATATTTCCTGCTTTCTAAACACATATGCTCTCCAGTACAGGTTAGCTCTGAGTGTTAGCGAGGCTTGCAAATGTAAACAAAAACGAGATTACGTCCAAAACATGTCAGGAATAGTTTCTGATAGCAACTCTCTGTGGGTCCGCTGCCGATTTGACATCAGTTCGGATGGAATCTGTATCCGCTCGTTGTACCCCCGTTTTTAAAAGATATGGGTACGGAGGAAAAGAGAGAGGGTTATATTTTTTGACGCTGCGTGAGTTCCCCGATGCACCGGGGACACATGTTTATGTATAAAAGACATCATGTGCATTTTGCATGATAGGTCCCCTTTAAGTAGTAAATGAACTTCACCACTGCGAATCATAAAGAGAGATCCTGATGACTAGAAGTTTCAGTAGTCCAGTTAGGGTTGACTAAAGACTGGGTACACTGCAGCAGCTGAACCCTAATCAGAATGCCACCAGTCCTAGTAAATCAAATCAAGTTTTATTTATATAGCACATTTATAAACGATTTTTGGTGGAGCCAAAGTGCAGATTCTATGGCAGCAATGGTGGCCCGTGCTATTGACGCTCTCCTTCAAACAGCTGATGGTTTATCAAAAGGGGGGGGGGGGGTGACAGCAGGTGGAGTGAGGAGGAGACTTCATCAGCACTAACAACAAAGTTTGGAGAGTCCTGCTGATGTTATCATCTGCCCGGAGAGATGAAAGGTAAGAGGGGAGGAGGAGAGCATGCTCCAACCATAAGATACGTGAGGGGGGAGAGAGAGGTGGAAAGGGAGAGAAATGAGGGAGTGCTGTAACAAAGTGTAGGAGTGTGTGTGTGTGTGTGTGTGTGAGAGGCTGAAAGGGAAGTTAATCTGAGTGTTGTGAGTGAAAGAGGAGAAAGAGGAGGACAGCAGGTGGTTGGGTTCTCCCCCCTCTGCTCCTCTACCTCACCTATTCATCCATTGTTGAGCAAATTCTTCTCCTTCACTCCTTCACAAAGACCCCATCTGCCTCCTTTGTGTCTCTCTCCCCCCTCTCTCCCCCTCCCTCCCTCCCACCCCTCCCCCCTCACTCTTCAGTCAGAGAAGAAAAGTTTGGAGCTGTGTCCTCTCCTTCCTTCACTTTTTCCTTTCTATTTTAAAATGCTCAACATATGCAGAATGAAGGAGATTACGGGAGAGTGGGATTTGAAAGTGCTCTATGAAAACAGTTTTTACCCAGCATGCTGTGTAGAGGAGAATGTGTTACACTGTCTCTCCTCAGACTAAACACTGATCCACTTCACCCTCTGGTTCTGATGGAGCGACTCACCAGTCACTCATCAGTCCTCTAGACTGAGTGTGTGTTTCATCCGTTTCTGCTGAGGTCAGCATCCAGCACGCATGCTGGATAAGAAATGTGATTAATGGAGGATTGATTTCTGTTTTCTATAGCTAGTCAGTGCTGCTAAAGGAGAAGCTGATGCATTCTCTCACACTCTGGCACCCATTTCCTCTCCACTGTGTGTGTGTTTGTGTGTGTGTGTGTGTGTGTGTGTTTGTGTGTGTGTGTGTGTGTGAGAGAGGAATACGTTGATGAGCTATAGAGGACAGGGCAAGCTGAAGACTCTCGAGGAGACATGAGTCTAAATCCAAAGGAAATGGCTCTACTAATAATAGTCTGTATACGTGCAAAAGGACAATGTAGAAAGATAATAGTGAAATTGATGATGGGTGGTGAGAGGGATGGAAATTGTAAAAAGTCTGAAATCTCTAATGATCTAATAATTGTAAGAAGAGTATGCAGAGGCTTGTAAAACAATGTAAGGTCCAGTATGTATACTTTAGTGAATGGATTTGGACACAGCAGATAAACATGTAATTATACGTTTTTTTTCACATTTAAGCAGCAGTCAAATAGTCTATTTTGCTTCTTAACTGAGTGAAAGATGATCAAAAGGAAAGGTGATTCAATGCTTCCTGTCTCCTCTCCTTTAGCTAAGGATACACTGGACCTTCCTTTACCAAAGGAAAGGAGATATTGCACTCCCAAAATTCCTTGTCATGTTACATTGGGGCGATTATCAAAAACCAACAACATGGTCAAGGTAAGCAGATCGTTATGTATTTTCATACAATAACGCTAACTGTGATTGATGTGGATGAGCAACCTCTTTCCGTATGATTGCCTGCTTTCACTTTTGGGACTGGTAGCCTATGTTTCTTTTTTTATTTAATTTAGTTACAAAGTAAAATTGTTCACTGGGTTGTTAACATTTATATATATCTCTACTTCAAAGATACTCAAAATCACGTGGCCCAGTGTAAGGGGAGGTTGGATCGTCTTAGCATCGCTGTTCATTATTTTTTTATAAATTCTCCTTCACATCTTAGTGGTTAGGAAATGAATAAGAATGTTTCTTTCGGACTATTTTACTCCAGAAAGTTGACCTTCTTGATCTGCCTGAAAATCATTTTTTGCTGTATTTTTCATCTAAAGATATGATTAATTTGTGTCACTGCCTCTGACGGCCCTTCCACACGGCGGCGTGCGTTGAAGCTTCAACGCTTCTTCCCATTCACTTTGAATGGGGTGACGTCACGCTTTGCCGAACTGCATTGTGGTTCCGTCGCTTCGCGTTGCTCGCTTCAACAGTTGAGCAAAGTTCAACTTTTGAAGCTTCGACGGAAGCGCCAGCCAATCAAATCATATGCCAGTACAAGCTCTAGCCCGGGGTGCCCAACCTTTTTTGAACCGAGAGCTACCTTTAAAGTTGCCAGTCTGCTGAGATCTACCAGTCCAAATAGAGAGGCGTAGCCATTACTGACAGCCTACTACCAGATAAATACACACTTCTACTTGTATAAAACTGACCTTTTAAGACTTCATAAAATACTGCAGATCCTACCTCTTTCTAATCTACACACATACAAGTATTTAACTGAAGTTACACAACAGCGTTGTTGATACAGAGTTGGAGTTTATTCACACGTCACTACAGTGGGTAATGTTTTCAAGAGGCATTGAACAGTGCTGCCACATATGACACAGGAAAAAAGTAAAGACTCTCAACCCTTTCTTTGCCATTATATAAAAATAGTGTTGCTACAAAAGTATAAATTAGGCTTACTAATAAGACAACTCAGATCTGAAGCTACACAGGAATCTGCAGCCAAAGTGCAATAAAAAAGACAACATTAATAGCATCTAACCCTTTTGTTGTTGCAAGAAATGCCTTCAAAATAGGATGCAAGCAACACTAGCTTCTTAACCTGAATTGATGATAAACTACTCAATTTAAGTTTGCATTCTTATACCATTTTGTACAATAATTATAATAAAAAGTTCAAACAAACTAAAACTTACAGCTGATTAATAACGGTATCGAACTTGAGTTTTTATTATATCAAAAACCTGTTGAAATGCTTCTGTTATTTTTACTGTCCCCCAAAAGCGCGTCGGCAGCCTCCAGGAATGCTTCTTTCACAACTTCGCCGTCTTTGAAAGACTTCATGTGTTTCTCTGGAACGTGACTGACACGATAAGATGCTCTGGTAGCAGCCTTGCTCTGACCCGATAAGATGCTATGGTAGCAGCCTTGCTCTTGTTGTTGGGCCTGGTGAAAATGGACTGCTGTGCATTTGGCTGTCCTTTCAGGCCCCTCCCCTTTTGGAGCGTAGGGCAGAATTAGGAGGGAATTCCGTCTCGTAGCTTTTGTGCACCGTTTTGAAATGCCGCTCCTAAATTACCCTTCTTCGATAAAGCCACGCTCGCATTGCAGATGAGACAGATGGACTTTGAATTGGAATAGATACAAAAATAATCATCCTCCCACTCGGAGTGAAAATTATATATTTCGGGCTTTTTTGCTTCTGACATAATTGTTTATTCATTTCTAATTGCGGTCTTGTGTGTGTGCGGACTGTCACTCCTGTTGACACGGACAACGTCAGCGAAATAGTGCCCACTGCCCACCAGCCACGCCCCGACACATGGGATCACGCTGGCCAATCACAAAGCTTTGATGCGTTCAAGTTCATTATTCTGGCACGGGAAGATTATGTTATAGGACATTAACGATAAAACAAAATATTGTTGTTCTATTTTTAGACACATCTCGTGATCGACTGGTTGGGCACCCCTGCTCTAGCCAATCAAACCGTGTGCTTGTGTGTCCGGGGCGGGAGATTCAAGTGATTGGTTGTTGGTCGAGTTTCAGACACGCCCACCGGCAAGCTTCAACTCACGCTGCCGTGTGGACGCTGCGTGAGGCCATCGCCCACTGGTTGAGAGTAGCTGCGTCCATCATCCACAGATAGAAAGTGTTCCCAAAGATTCACTTCCTCTTCCTGTTATGGAGTGTCACCGGAACTCACGGAAGTTTGACCCCAGCATCACTTTAGTTTTCTCGCATCATTCAAACTATATGCACTGGCGAGGAGGCGGGGCTTAAGTCCATGTAGAGACCAACAAGAAAAATGAACATATTTGAACGTGATTTATTGTAATACACGTTTCAAAATGATGCCGAAATATCAAAATACTGACAGCGATTAGTAAAAACCATGAATTAATGCTTTGACAAGTGAGCATAGAAGACGGCAGTAGGACATCGGACAGACCAGGCTGAGCTCCCGTTGGAGCTGCTACGTCCACACTCACGACGACGACAACAACAACAACAACAACAACAACAACAACCTGTAGACAGATATAAAGCAGCGACTGTATTCGCCATACACAGCCTGTGGTTTGCACATTTACAAACACAGACTTTCTCCAGTTTCTGACCAGATACGATGAACTGTGAGCTCTGTGAGCAACAGCTGCTGTTTAGTTTCTGATTCAACATCGTCAGTGAGGACACTTTGAGATTTTTACCACTGATTGGCTTTTGCACGACAGCTTGGCCGTGTCATTAGCTTCATTTACGCGCGCCCAGGACGAATGCGTGTCTATCCGCGTCTTTGTATTGACTATACATGTAATTTGTGTAAGGACGTTGCTTCCGTTGTGAACTTCCCTTCAGAGTGTGCGGTTGTTATACTAGATGTGTGTTAGAGAGGGGACTGACCTGTGAGATGCCCGGGGAGTGTGTCATTCCCAGAGAGTGTCCACTGAGCTGCTGGTGCTGCTGGTGCTGCTGTTGCTGCTGGTGCTGCTGCTGCTGGTGGTGCTGGTGGTGCTGGTGATGCTGCTGGTGCTGCTGGTGGGGACTGTGCAGTCCCCCCAGGTGGGCCTGGCTGTGGAGGGGGGGGCTGACCTGGAGCGGAGGGCTGGACGCCGCCATGCTGCCCAGGGACAGAGCTCCCTGGTGGGGGGGAACGCTGGGCCGTGGCACCGTCCCTCTGGAGGACAGGGCCTGGAGCTGGGGGTGCATCTGGGTGTGAGGGGGGGGCAGGTGTGGGCTGAGGCCGGGGCTTGAGGCGTGGGAAGGGTGCGACTGGTGAGGGTACGGCATGTACATGCTGGGGTGCTGGTGGGAAGGGAGGGAGTGAGGGTGAGAGTGGGGGTGAGAGTGAGAGTGGGGGTGGGGGTGAGAGTGGGGGTGGGCCATTGGGCTGGAGGAGTGGTGCTGGCCCGGATGACCGGGGTACACTGAAGGCTTAGGGCTATACATTGAGGTAGAGGAAGGTATGGAGGAAGAGTGGGGGGGCTTCATTTCAGACGGATCGTTGTAACTCTGGAGAACAAAAAACACAACTGAAAATCAGATTCACATTCACACCTTTAAAATATGTGTGTGTGTGTGTGTCTGTGTGCTTGTGTGTGTATCTTTGTGTGTGTGTCTTTGTGTGTGTGTGTGTGTGTGTGTGTGTACCTGTGAGACCAGGCTGGCTCTGTATGCAGCCAGTTGTTTCAGATACTCCTTCTTAGCCGTCTCCGTCCTCTTCTTGTACTCCTGAAACACACACAGAGGATTATGCACCTCTATTCCAGTTCACAACATTTCAATGAATGATCAGTACATCATCTGTAAAGCACAGTTTATATTCCTGTAAACTGATTTGTGAGTGAACACCAGCTCTGAGAATGGATACTGCATTTAATCATCACAACAGCCATCTGGGGGCTCATAGTGTTTCCCTCAGCTGACAGTTATCTACATGTAACACTAGGCTACAGTAATGAATTCTCACGCACCTGCCACCTACTACAACTTATTTTTTACATTTGTACTGAGGCTGATGGCATTAGAATCGTTTCAGTAATTTGGTCATAAAGAACCTTTATGACCTTAATATTTGACATTGACACTGTGGTACGTGAATATACGAACCACATTTCATTGCAATTAAAAGTGTAGATATTTCAGTAAACATCTATAGATCTGTGCTGCTGGCATGGCCAAATCATTTTCCTAACAAACTTTCATTATTGTGTTTTTGTATTTCATGACCAAAAACTAGACAATCATTGAAAAAAAACTGAAATGTTGACTTTAATTAAATGTATTATATCAAACAAATGTAATATAACTGAAAGCAATAATATGAAGTTGAACCTATTTACATATGTAATCTTTATATTATTGCTCTTAGCTAACCTAATACAGTTATGTGAAATCTGTTGACATAATACATTTAATTAAAGTCCCATTTGGTTTTTTTCAGTGTAGCTACCATGTACATATTGTCGTCATGTCACTGATGTCATGCTGATTGACAGCTGGAGGAGCTACCTGTTTCTCTTCCTCCCCCAGGCCGTCCCACATGGAGGCCACGATCTTGGAAACCTCCCCGAAGGTAGCGTTGGGGTTCTGGGCCTTGATGTTGGCTTGGGTGTCCCTGAAGAACAGGGCGTAGGCGGAAACTGGCTTCACCGGCTCGTTGGGGTCCTTGCGCTTCTTCTTCTTTGGTGTTTTTGGTTTCTTGGAGATGTCCACTGTCGCTGGCCTCTTCTCTGCTACACTGACCAGCTAAAAGGAGGAGGAGGAGGTTCATTTGACACAGGAAGGTATGGCGAGGATGAATATATGGATGTACACAGAGGTAGGTGGAGGTTAGATCTGTATTAAATATGTGTAAAAACAGTAAAATGGTGGTACAAGAAAACAACATGCTTAGAGCGGTGCAGTGATGATGTGTTTTTATAGGCCGACCCTGAAGTTAGCATGGCAAGGCCTCCCTCAGTAAAAAGCAATGGGATTTTTCCCTTGGATTTCAAAATGTTGCAGAAAATATGATCTGTAGTGAATACAATTTGTATGCTACATACACATATTTTTCCGCTGGATAAGCCCCTCATATTAACACCACTTTTATAATTGTCTAAGTGTTAATTGCCAGAATTTAAAAGCTGACGTTGAAGAAGCTTCAGAAATTCACCAGTGGGGTATTTACTGACACATTTTACATCGTAGAACAACACATGAACATCTCTTCAACTTGTGTTAACCAAAGGTCTTATTTTGGGCATTAACCACAAACAGGCTGAAATGGGAAATGTTTATATAAAGGCAAAAAGATACACCTTATCATAAAGAGTGAATCATCCATTTTGGAAATCAATTGTTAATTAATTAATTAATGAATTCTAAAAGAATTACCAAAATAGAGTTTTTACCAGGATCCTTGAACATGTGTTTGTTTTGATTGAAATAGAATAAGTGAGCGGCTTTGACAGCTAACAGCAGATATCCCTGTCCTGCCTGTGCCTCCTGATTTAGTCACAGGGTACTGAGTGCTGTAGACTGTTAATGCATAACTTCAGCTAGCCACAGCAGCTTAGTTTCCCTCAGCCACTTTAGCTCAAATTGATAATGTACTCAAAAAGCTTGTAGTTCACTGCTGACGGAACCAGCTCCGCGTCTTTCCTTCCCAGGCGATTGCTTTCATTTATCTTCCCCGGTAATGATGTGGTTTCTTTGGAGAATTTTTCCTTGTGTGCTTCAAGGGATTAACGGACAGGATTGAATTGATCAAACTAAAGTACATTTGACTACTGTCTTTTGATGGAATCATATTGTGAAACAATCAGTGGCGAACCGTGTGTGTCTACAGAAGGTCCAGTTGTGATAGACATGGTTCGCCACTGGAAACAATCATGCATCCAGATATGATTCACTATTATTTGGACTCTTAATTGAAAATAACAAGCACATACTGACATTTGCAGATTTGTTTTTCCATCACACTTCACCAAGGCTCAATTCAGAGGGAGTCCGAAGCGGACTCCAGCTGGTACAAGCTGCAACCTTTATAGCTCCATTTCCTTTAGAAAATATTAAACTATGCTTTACAAATATATATATTTTTTATAACTCAACTCATTCATACAGGAATATAAAAAATAGGCTATACCACGTAGTTAGTTTGTTATGAAGATAAAAAATGACAGATATTAAGTTATTAACATTTTGACTATGTCTCCAAGTCTAACAATGATGGTCTTAAGGCCCCTGAAAAGTTCTTTCAAATCGTGCATTTTCTCTCTTTAATTCACATTCAAAACTTCACCTAAATAACACCCAGCTGATCTGCTCTATCAGGACTGTTGGACGTGGAGGGATTTGACTGACAGGAGCCTGTCATCAGATTGGATTTATGTTTATAAACCTGAGCCACTCATTTATTCCCTTTCAGTCCATTTCTTATATAGCTCTATATGAGTAACAGCTGACTATGAGGGCCCGTACAGGCCGTAATTCATACTGGTCCTCTCACACACATACATTCTCGTTTTACATACATACATTTTCACTCTCACACACATACATTCTTCTTTTACATACATCAGGGTTTCCCACACATAGACTATACTTGGGCGGGCCGCCCAGGTATATTAACGGCCGCCCAAGTATATTTTGCGACCTATTTAGGTTTTTGTTTTTTTTGTCCGTGACCACGACGCCATCTGCGATTGATTTACTTGTGGACAATGATCCCTTGCTCTTCACCTCCTGTACCCAGTCCCGGACTGGCCATCGGGAGGACTGGGGGGTTTCCCGATGGCCTAAAGTGGTCTGCCTCACACAGGGTGACTGGCTGTCTACATGATGTGGCCTGCCGACATGGCCACTGTCATACAGATCATAAATCAAAGCCCTTGATTGGTCTCTGTGTGTCATTCAAGCTCGGGATTTCCTCAGCTCAGGTGAGGTAAAGGACTGAGTGTTTAGATAGTTAACTTAGTCTAAGTTCTCAGTGGGTCTCAAATGGGTTGGTCACCATTTATGTAAACACATATTTCCATTTGATTAGTAAAATATGCATGAATAAAAAATAAAAAGTTAACTAGGTGAAAAAATGTAAGATACACTTTTAAAACTTGTTGAGAGCTAAAACTAGTCTTTGCTGCTGCCTCAAAGAGGAGCAGGAGGGAGACAGGAGAGGCTGGTTCAGGAGCACAGACACACTAAAAATAAATAAATAAACAAGTTTCAGTGTTTTTTCATATTGGAAATGGTATGTTATTGGTTATGGCCATGATTTTATGATTATTGAAATGTATACAGTTATGATTCATATAGGTGTTCCCATAGATCTAGTCTCTTTATTTTCCCCTCAAAATGCACCAGATTGATGCTTTTAACTCCAACATTTAAAAAAATATATATCTTACCGGGGGAGCATGCCCCCGGACCCCCCTAGAGGATTTGAGGTCCACCCCCACTTAAAATCACATGGATAGGTTCCTAAATACATTTACAATTTTTTTAAGTAGTAACCCATATCCATATGTTTATTTGTGGGTAGTAGATTTAAACTATAGGGCTATCACTATGGGCCCTGCCTGTACCTGTTCGCTCTGCCATCGCGTGAAGGGTCTGCTAACAAGCGACCAACAGAAAGGTTAATGTTGCACTTCACCTCAATGCGTGAAAGAAAGTATAGTGGAAACGGAAGGAGTATAGTTGAAACGGAAGGCAGATCATTATCGCGCTGTGATTGGCTCAGAAGGTCGAGCGGGGCGGGCTCATGTTCAGAACTTCGGATTCAAATCAACATGATGGAGGGAGATGAATGTTGAACTAGGAGCAGAGAAATAATCATATATTAAAAGACAGCAGCATCATTAGAGGCCAACCTGAGTGACAGAGTGTGTCACTTAGCTGAAGGATAGTTGTGATCAGCTATCCAGGCCAGTCTCTAAAGACTTTCCAAGGTGTGAAATGCTGCTGCTGGAGTACTGACTGGAAATAGTGCTGATATCATGTCTACCATATCCTCTTAAAATACTCTGTCCAACAATATAAGTCTCATGAAGAAAGGTGTTTTAACGCTTATTCAAAATAGCAGAGAAACATGCATTCAAAGTACACAGTAAAAGTACTTCATAGTACTTGTGGGAGTAGTTTCACTGAGTCCAACAGACTCAATCTCACGAAGAACTAATGGCACATTTTTTCCCTCATCAAACCTCAGGAGGGGACTTTGACAGAGGAACAAAAAACACACTAGAAGTACTTCATTGTATTGTGGTAGTAGGTGTAAGACTACTGAGTCCAGCAGTATCAATATCATTAAGAACTAATGATAACATTGTCTTTTTATCACTCATCAAAGATAGCAGAAAACATGCATTATGTACTATGCAGGGGACTTTGACAGAGGATTACTCAAAAAGTACACAGTAAAAGTACTTCATTTTATTTCTGGTAGCAGTCAACTAGTACTGAGTCCAACTGTCAGTTTTATAAAGAACTTATGGTAACAAATATTTGTATCGATCATCAAATCAACGAGTGCTTTTGTTTTGAAATTACTTCCGTGAGTATCGCCCCCCCCACCCCCCCCCCTCGCTCCAATGACCATTAGACCATATAGTAAGGTAAAAAACAAAAAGCAAAAGCGCCTCTCAGACGCTCTTCCGTTTATTTTTTTAATAAAGAAAAACAAAAGGTCCGTAGATACACGGATTCATCTCCCTCCATCATGTTGATTTGAATCAGAAGTTCTGAACATGAGCCCGCCCCGCTCGACCTTCTGAGCCAATCACAGCGCGATAATGACCTGCCTTCCGTTTCAACCATACTCCTTCCGTTTCCACTATACTTTCTCTCATACATGCATTCTTCTCTTGCATACACATATTGTCTTCAGACATGCATATATTATTTATAATATTAAATGTCTTATTTTATTTATTTTAATCGTTTATTTAGCAGGGACAATGCACAGTAATGAAAACTTAAAACATTAAAATGTGTCAAGCGTAACAGTGCCAGATTTAGCTTTGAGCTCATTTCCATCCGCAGTTCCTCACATAAAACATTTAAGAAGATTACATTTTACAAACATAGCAAAAACAAAATACATGATGTGCAAAAAGTGCAAACATTGAATGAATGTGCATAAGAGCAAAATGTATAAATATGAGTGTTAAAATATATGAATATGAGAGCAAAATGTATTAGGCCTATGTGTGAGTGAAACATGTATAAATATGTGAGTGACAATATATGAATGTGTGCATTGAAATATGATAATATGAAAGCAAAATGTGTGAATGAGTGAGTGTAAATATAAATATATGTGAGAGTGAAATTGTATGAATGTAAAAGGAGAATGTATGTGTGTGAGACATAGTATAAATTACAGTCTGTACGGCCCCTCATAGCTGACACTACAGGTAGTGTAACTTCACATGAGCAGCCAGTGTTTAGATGTGTAGGAGCAGGGCCGGACTGGGACAATAAGTCAGGCCAGGAATTATACACCCAGCCAGGCCGCTACCAGCTTTTTGTGCCATTTTGCTAGATTTATTTGTCAATATTTACAGCGTTGCTGCCCATAGTGATAGCCCTCTAGTTTAAATCTACTACCCAAAAATAAACATATGGACATGGGTTACTATTTAGGAACCTATTCATGTGAACATATTTTAAGTGGAGGTGGACCTCAAATCCTCTAGGGGGGTCAGGGGGCATGCTCCCCCGGTAAGATTTTATTTTTCATGTTGGACTTAAATGCATCAATCTGGTGCATTTTGAGGGAGAAATAAAGAGACTACACCCATATGAAACAGAACTGTATACATTTAAATAATCATAAAATATGGCCATAACCAATAACATACCATATCCAATATGAAAAAACATTGAAACTTGTTTTTTTATTTATTTGTTTTTGGTTCATTTATAGTTGTGAGTGTCTATGCTCCTGAACCAGCCTCCTCTCCTCTCCCTCCTCTCCCTCTTCTCCTCTTTGAGGCAGCAGCAAAGACTAGTTTTAGCTCTCAACAAGTTGTAAAAGTTCCGTTAGCGCAGCTAGCTAGCACCAGATGCTAACAACAACAATACAAGTAACAGGTGCGCACGCTTTCTCTCTCTCGCTCGCTCGGCCACACATACACACACCCTCCCGAGCTTGAATGACACACAGAGGCCAATCGAGGGCTTTAGTGTATGATCTGCATGAAAGTGGCCATGTGGGCAGGCCACATCATGTAGACAGCCAGTCACCCTCTGAGAGGTAGAGTCAGACCCACATTTGCGCAGCGTTGCGTTCACAATACATACATAAAAAGGCCAGCAGGCCACTTAGCAGGCCATCGGGAAACCTCCCGGTCCTCCCGATGGCCAGTCCGGGCCTGTGTAGGAGTATATTGTTAACATATATTGTCTATTTAGTTTTCTATTCCCTGCTCTTCCAGAGGCAATCACTGCCTTAATACTTGCTTGTCGGACATATCCAATTCATTCTCACCCAATGAGAATGGAAAAAAGGAGATGAATATTATTCAGCAGTACAGTAATGGTTTCATTTCCCCAGAATATGAACAGTCAGTTTGGTAGAGTGTGTGTTTCAGTGTGAGGGCGCAGATTTCCATCTACTTGATATGCAGGGAGAATGGCTCTATTATGACACATAACATTACAATAACAACGACCCCCCCCCCCCACACACACACACACACACACACACACACAATACAGTGTCTTTGTGTGTTTCTTTACCCTGAGTCCGTCATCATTGTCGTCCTCATGTGCTGAACTGGACGGGGACGGGGTGGCTGATTTACTTCCAGGGGGGGAAGGAGAATTATGGGTAGCAGAGTTCCCACTCAGCCCCAGCTGGGATTGGTTGATGGTGGACAGCTGACCTTGCTGGCTCATGCCCGATTGGCTCCTGGGTCCGAGCGCAGCTTCGATTGGCTGTTGGCTGCTGGTGAACCGTGAGTCAGAGTTCACCATCTGCTGCATCTGTACAAAGACATCATGAGGATGACAGTTAGTGGGTGAAGGCAAAAAGAGAGGTGCAGGAATGAGTCGTAGTGCCCGGAAATGAGTTAGCATTTCACCACTTAAGGTTCCCTGCATTTGAAATCAAGGTTTTTCCTAAATGTTGAGACAGGTTTTAATTCCAGATTGATGACATGATTGTTGTTGTTTTTATGAAACCTCTAAAAATTGTTTTAATGATAGTGACTTAAAAATATCAGCGGAGAGATCCAGTAACAGCTGTGTTTGAAATATTAAACATTTCTGCAGTTAAATACATTTTCCTGAGATCATGGTGATGTTATACTGCACAGGATACACCTATGATTTAATGTAATAAATATAGCATTACTTATTTACTAATGTTTCAATTTGAATTCTTAAAGCAGCAAATAATCCTATTTAAAACATGAATTAAAAAAATAAATTGATTAGGCAATAATCTCTTGTCCTAAACAACCATTATTTCTAATAGCCAGCAGGTGTGTCTACAGGTTGAACTAATAATTAAGAATGTGTATAAGTCTATGAGAAAATGATCCGACCTCTGATTTATTGTATTACCCCAGTAAACAACTTCCTAACGGGTTTAAGGTTGAGTTGACAGCTCGTGAGGAAAACACAGGCTGATATCAGGCTGCCATCTAAGATCATGTTGGACTGAAGAGCTTCTGAGCTAAATAACGTGTTCATGTAACACACCCAGCTGGGCTCTCAAACACTCTGCCTTTGCCTGACAGGTTTTGCACAGTCAGTGTGCAGCAGTCCAGGATTCACTCATAATGAAATCTGATAGTAACCGTGGCAACAGGGAATACAGGTCAGAGAGGAGATGGGATCAGAAGTCTTTTAACATCAATCCCCGCTCCTGTATAAATACATCAATACAGTCTAAACTCCATTTGCTGCACTCCACAGAAGTTGCTGTATATGTTTACCTGGAGGAGACATGATGGTGTCCACAGCTGCACACTGAGCACACATACTCATTCATTCTGCACACTGAACAAAGTGAAACGCTGACTTGAATTAAATGTATTATGTACACACATTTCACATAACTGTATTAGGCTAGTTGAAAGCAATAATATTACTTTTAAATAACAAATATTAGGTTCAACTTAATATTATTGCTCTCAACTAACCTAATGCAGTTATGTGAAATCTGTGGACATAATACATTTAATTCAAGTCAACGTTTCAGTTGCTTCAGTGCACTAATGTCTAATCATTCAGCAGAAAGCTGATGTACTGCTATATACTGTATAAAGTGACCAGACTGTTGTTTAATTGTTACGATCAAATAAAGTGACGCACACAAAATATGAATGAATGTTTTTTTGCTCTAAAGCCTTTTATTAATAATGAATCGATAAACATTTTCTCCTCCCGTGTCTTTCCCTATGCAGTATCCAACTACCTCACGTGGAATGTCAACAAGAGGCGCATTCACACCGCAGTACTTTTCCCACAAAGGTTCATGCAAACTTAGTTCATGAGAACTCTTTAGTTGCATGAACTAAGTACAGATCGCGTTCACACCGGAAAAAGTCCCTGGGGGTGGATTAGGCAAATGAAGCCGCAGACGTCACTTCTTCTTCTTCTGCTTTGGGTTTACTGGCAGGCTACAAACAACTTCACGGCGTATACTGCCGCCCACAGTCCCCGGCCGGAAGTCCCCGGAGTTGGGGACTGGCCAGCAGCTTCTACTGAAGCCTTCCGAGTAAATCGCCAGAACGCCGACACCTCCTCTTCTCCACCGCTCCCATGTTTTATTTTGTGTTGCCATAAGTTAGTCTCTCTGCGTTTCTGCGCTGGGCTAATGCTAATGCTAATAATGCTAATGCGAGGATAATAAAATGGCGGCTTCACAAAACTTTTTGGGAGTTTTACGGGGCGTGGTTTGCAATCCGCCCAGCCAATCAGAAATATAGCTCTTTTCTCACAAAAGAGCCGCTCGAAAGTCCCTGCTCTCTAGCAGGGACTTTCGAGGGGGTAAAAAGGTTCTCATGAACTAATTTTAGTACCGGCTCTTTTTGGTGTGAACGCGATAAAAGAGTTCTCATGAACTAAGTTCGCATGAACCTTTGTGGGAAAAGTACCGCAGTGTGAATGCGCCTATGGACACTTCTAAAGTAACTAGTTAGTCTTCACATAAAAAGAAATGTCACGCCTATTTCATACAACGCATAACTATAATACTAATCAACTTGTAGTGTTCAAAGTATCCAAAATTGGCAACATTTAGCTTTATTATACTCATATGTGGATTTATTGGTAATAAAAAACAGAATATAAATGACTCAAATGAACAAAATATTATTTCATGTATATTCAGAATAGTGTTTCAGAAATAGCTTATAAAACGCAAGTATAAACAACATGAATACAAAATATTCTATTCTATAAATTGTTTTACTTTTGGCTGATAATACCTTTTCCGTTTATTTTAGTAACATTTCTTTTTTTTATGTTTTAAGGTAAAAACAATTGAGATAATATGAAGCAGCTTCTCTGCAAAGAAGGAAAAAGCAATTATTTCTGATAAAGTAGTTTTGGACAAATGGCATTTAATGGCATTATTTAGCGATCCATCATTTTCATGGGCCCCCTCTGTCACCCTGTGTAGAGTCCTTCAGTCTTTACTGGTATTGCCCAGTTTTTATAAAGAAATATACTGCTATTAAGCACCATGTTGTACTTTATCTGCACTATACTTCTGCTGTTAATGTAAATGTCCCTGTTGCGGGACAAATAAAGGAATTCTGATTCTGAGCAGTCTCGTTGTGAGTCACTCGTCTTTTTTTGTCCATTTCTCATGAAAACAAAACCAAAGTGATTTCTAACACCCTCAGCATGGGAACTTTGACACCCATCATCACAAATATGAAGATGGGACATGGTTAGTGATGAGTTTCCTCTTAGTAAGCATCGAATAATAGCGGATGTGGTCTGGTGCTCTTGGGAACGCGTCACTTGAACTCGGAACACTGCTGTGGTATTTAGATAGAACACAGAGGGATGTTTTCTAACATGGAAAGAGCTTTCAGACTGACGCACGTGCTGGTAGAAAAGCAGACAATTAATAGCTGCGGTTCAGCGCTGGGACTTCAATAAATGTCACGTTGGTTAACAGTCAAAATATCCGTCGTCACAATTCTCCAGAGAGCTTTTACTCCGTCACATTTATGTGACAGCTCGCATCACGAACATAAAACGGCTGGATTTGGAATAGTTTGAAGATCTGAGGAACAGGCAGATAACATGTAATGAGTGTTATCTGATTTCATTATGTGATTTATTATCAGGACTTTTTGTCAATATATAATAAAACTGCCTGGCTGACAGAGGTTGAAGAAGTACTCCAAGTATTAACTTAAAAGCAGTAATAGTACAGTGTAAAAATACTCTGGTACAAGTAAAAGCATTCAGAATAGTACTTAATTAAAAGTAAAAATGTATTGGTATACTTCCACAAATAATTCCAAAAAGTACTTGTCATGCAAAATAGCCATTTTAAGTACCACATATTTAAAATGATTGTATGTAAAATATTTTTGCGTTTATGTATACATCACTTTAATTATGCAATTGTTAAAGATAGAGTTTATTTGAATTACTGTTAAATGTGTATTTAACATAAATATGTTAAATACACATAGTATAAAGTACAACATCTGCCTACAAAATGTAGAGGAGTTAAAGTATAAAGCAGCATAAGGTGAAAATACTCAAGTAAAGTACAAGTATCTCCATGTTTTACCTAAGTACTTGAATAAATGTACTTAGTTACATTAAACCACTGTTGGCTGAGGATGTCCGATTGGTGCATGGAGAAATAGGAAAGGTTGAC